>MU705578.1:83707-117494 GCA_026770625.1 Nicotiana glauca | reverse complement strand
AAAAAAAAAACAGAAAATCTGGTTGACTCCGATGGGGCGGGTGGGGGTGGGGATCCAGGAAAAGGGGGTTGTGTGGGCAGGGAGAAGTGAACGTGGAAGGCAATAGAAAGAGGAGGAGACTGTTCTCTTGTAAATTCCTAGCAAAAGATTATTATATGTAGTACGTATTAATTAGTAGTAGCTAGTTTCGTATTAAATGAGATACTTTTCTTTTTTAGTCTGTTCCAAAATAAATGTTATATTTCTAAATTTGAAAATAATTCAACTCTAAACTCCTCATTTTACCAATTTTATCCTTAATGAGAAACTTTTATAACTATATAAAAGTCATGGCTCCATAAAACTTTACCCATTAAGCTTTTAAGACCACAAATTTCAAAAGTCTTTTTTTTTCTTAGACTCTGTGCCGAGTCAGACTACCTCATTTCTCTGATTTCAGGCTTAATCATGTCTAGCACTCAAAACACACCCGCTCACGACAGCGAAGGACTTGGAGAAAACAACGACATAGGGCTCGGTATACCACCAGTAAACCCTGAAACAGTGTCAAATGCGGAGCCAGTTGACATTAGCTCCCACAACGCACTAAACACGGACGCAGGCACAGACCCCGCAAGGAACGCACACAGGGAAACTTGAGCCAGAGGCCAGGAAGCACGAGGCTGGAAGAAGGAGGAGTCAGCCTCCAGGTGATTCGAGATGCTGCAAGCTCAATAAGTTGCCATCGCTCAACTTCAGAGCCAGAACAGAACTCTAACACCGCCAAGCCAGTAAACACGCAGCATGGACCAGTACTGGAAAGGCTCGATGATAGTGGCTCGGGGACTGACCCCACAATCATGAAAATGCTCGAAGAACTGACTAAGAGAATCGAGTCGGGAGAAAAGAAGATTGAAGACAACAACAAGAAGTTGGAAACTTACAACTCCCGAGTAGACCAGATACCGGGAGCACCTCCAGTTTTGAAGGGTTTAGACGCCAAGAAATTCATACAAAAACCTTTCCCCCCAAATGCAGATCCGATGCCCATTCTCAAGAAATTTCGTATGCCAGATATACCAAAGTACAACGGGACAACTGACCCTAACGAACATATTACTTCTTACACTTGTGGAATTAAAAAAATGACTTGAATGATGACGAAATTGAGTCTGTATTGTTAAAAAAGTTTGGTGAAACACTATCAAAAGGAGCTATGATCTGGTATCACAAATTAGCTCCTAACTCCATTAATTCGTTTGCTATGTTGGTGGATTCCTTCGTGAAAGCGCACGCTGGGGCCATAAAGGTGGCCACGAGAAAATCGGACGTATTCAAGATAAAACAAAGAGACGACGAAATGCTAAGGGAGTTCGTGTTCCGGTTTCAAATGGAAAGGAAGGAATTACCTCCGGTCTCTGATGACTTGGCAGTTCAAGCCTTCGTGCAAGGTTTGAATGAAAGAAGCTCAATAGCATCTCGACAGCTAAAACATAACTTGATCGAGTACCCAACTGTGTGATAAGTTGGTATTTACCAACTTATCTTGTCTTTAAGCCTATAATTTTGCTATGTTTGAGTGATAAAATTACGTGTTTAATGCCATTTGCTTTTATATTACAGGTTCTATGTGATTTAGAAGTGACGTTGAAGAAACCGAGTGAAACAAGTCAAAAAGAAGCTAAAAAGAGGAAAATCTGGGCAATGCCCTCAGTTGTCGCAATTGCGACAAAATCCTAGGAATTGCAAAGCCAACAGTTATGGGAATTGCGAGTAATGCATGGGAATTGCGAACGAAGACCATTTAGGCAGTCTTCGCAAATGCGAAGTCAACCCAAGCAGTCAACTTTTGCAAATGCGAATTGGAGCAATATAGGCATAGTTTGCAATTGCGAACTTATGTTCACAAATGCGAAAATCGAGCATCAGACCTGGGCAATTCTGGAATTTCATATTTTTTGGCCCCAAACCATTTAATACCCGACTTAGCTCATTTTTAAATAATCTTTGGCTTATTTTAAGTCTCAAACACTAGAGAAAACAAGGTTGGAAGCTAGGGTTCGCACACACACTTTGGTCTTGAAGATTTGAAGCTTTTGGTTGAGAATTTCTTACCCAATTATGTTCATTTCTTCATTTTCTTGCTTTGTATTGAATATTTAAGTGTGTAGTATTTTATTCAACACTTGAATCTTGCTTATGGAAATAATCATATTTAAAGAGTGGATTAAATACCTTATTGTGCTTATGTATTAAATAATTTTTATCCTTTTATGAAGTGAGTTATTGTTACTTTAATTATTCTTGTTCTTTAATGTTTCGAAAGGGATTAGCTAACCCTAGGACTCGTTCATTAACTCCGAATTAATTTTGGGAAAGATTATTTAGGGTTGGGAAAGACTAATTAACAAGAACTTGAGGCTTTAACTCTCATTTTATAGATTCTACCTAGGGATAAGACTGAACAACTTGTAGCCATATCCGGGTGTGCTTAATCTCTTAATTATTTTAGGGATAATTCAATTAGGAAATCTTGTTAGTCTTTGGAAAAAGCTAATATAGAATTATTACCCGTGGCTAATTAACATAAACTCGCTCATATTTGTAAAATTATGAAATACATTGGATCGTTACTTGAGTGTAATTCCCGATGCAACCATACTTGTAGTCATTGATCATTTTGCTTGCTTTCTAGGTTAGTATACATTTCCGCATTTAGGTAGAAATATTTTCTAAAACCAATTCTAAGTGTTTGGCATTGCATAACAAGTGATAATTCTCTTACATTCCTAATCGCCTACATATTGTTCTCTCTGGAATTCGACCCCGACTCATAGTTGGGTAAATTATATTGCATTTGACCGTGCCCATTTACTTTTTAGTAGTGGATTTTGACGCCATCAAAATTGGCGTCGTTGCCAGGGAACAATTTGGCGTAATTTAGGTTGTTTGAGAAACAAGCGTAGATGCTTTGGTCCAAACTTGTGAATATTTGTGTAATTAATTTTTCTTACCTTGGTCTATTTTTCTTATTTGCTTCTTGTTTATTTTGTTATTTTTTAAAAATGGCATCATTTAATGAAAAGTGGTCGGATGGTAGTTGTTCATACTTTGATGACCCATGTCCTTATTGTGGAGGACCACACTCGTGGCAAAATTGTTTAAATTCTCCCAGGGCGGATTGTACGCACAATCTCAAACCTATGAGTGGAGTATTTGTGATAAGTGTGGTCGTCAAAATGGTTATTGGGAGTATTGTGCTTATTTGTCCTTCCCTTCCCCAAGCCCCCGCTATGATGATTCTACTTTTGGTGATGAAAATGATAGGGCTATGAAAATGGAAGAAGTTGAGCATAGTCAAAGTGGAGTGTTCGAGCTCATGTTAGAATGCTTAATTGAAGGAGGAAACAAAGAACAAAGTGCCTTGGAGGAGCTTTTGGAGAATAGCCTCCAAAATGACTTGACACTTGAAACGTTGAACTTGCAAATGGAAGAAATGCTTGAAGCTTCAAAGGTCCAAAAAGCCTCGGAAGTTAATGATAGCCAAGAATTTTCCTTAGATGTGGAATCCGAAAATTCTTCCTCGGCACTTGATCAAAACCAAGAAAAACTCTCAAATGCTCAAAATGAGAAGATGATGCTCATGTTGGAGACCATTCTTGCAAATGAGTAGAAGCACAACTTTTCACTCGAGAACTTGAAACAAGGCTTTGCTCACAATGATGAACATATCCGCACTTTAGAAGAACAAATAAAAATATTGGTTGAGGCTCACTATGCCCAACAACTTGAGAGTCTGGAAGGAACTCAAGAAGAGTCATAACTTCGAGGAAGAAAGTGAGCTCTACTTTGAGGAATCAAGAATTGAACATTCGCCAATCGACTCCATGAGTGTTAGTGATGCCAAGAAAAATATGGAATTAGAGTCAACCGGTGTAAATAAAAATTTGGTTGAGATTGACTCTAGTCCGGGGGAAAAAGAGGATGTCAAAATCCGGGAAGAATTGCAATTTGGAGGTTTGTTATTCACATTCCAAGTATTTTTCAATATTGGGATTGTGTAGTGATATGGGAATTGAACTACACGAGTCAATGAGGGATTGCGAGGAAGAAAGCCAAAAACCATACATCTTACAATTTGAGGGAATAAGAAGGCAAAATGACATTCCTCACATGAAAGCCAAGAAGTGCAAAATGAAGAAATTAAGTCTTGGCTTGATCATCTACTTACCACCCCCCATCGCTCGTGGTCACAAGCTTGATTCCAAGTTGGTTGCCCAATTCATATCATCCAAGTGGCGAGAAAAATGGTAAAGTTAACTTGCGTCGTGCCACGGCGTTAAATGCGGCGTTTGGTGGGAGGCAACCCATCGTTTTTCAAAAAATTTAGTCATTTTTGAAATTTTCTTTTTTAAAAATAGCTTATTATATTGTTTCTAACCAATCTGCCAAGTTTCATAGTTTTTGGTTATTTGAGTAGGTCGGGGAGACGGAGAGCATGAAAGGCAGTAGCTGATGGAAATTGCAGGGGCAGGCTTGGCATTTGCGAAAATTGGTTCGCATTTGCGAACCTTTGCCATCGCATTTCCCTTAATTTTTTCGCAATTGCTACAACAGCAGGGTTCATTGACCTTCGCAATTGCGAAGGCTGTGTCGCAATTGCGACATCAAAAGGGTAAAAACAAGTTCGTTCACTCAGTTTAAAAAAAGTGAAGCAAAAGGTCTAAGGATCTCAAAACTTTGTCTCTCTCACTCTCACCACTGTAAAACTCCACTATCTCTCGCTTCTAATTGCAGGGATCCAGGTATGAAAGCTTAATCACTTCTTCTTCGTCTTCTTTTTCTTCTTATTTTCTCTTAAACCTTAGGTTTTCAAATCGGTATCATTTCCTTCGCCCGAAATTGTTTAAAAATGGTTCAAATCATAAGTTTATTTCTAGGTGAGGTTGGTTAAGAGTGTGTGTTTTTGTTCTTTACTAAGAATTTGGGGAAGTCTGAGTACCCAAGGCTTGACAAATAGAAGTGAATTTTTGTGCTTTTTATGTGATCGATGAAAGGCCCGAATGAGATTCTTGGCTGAAACATCGATATTTTTGTTGATTCATGGTTGTCTATGAAGTCTAGTGCATGATTCATGTTTAAAAGATTATTCGGTTCATTAAAAATGGCTTGGATTCCAAAATTTTAGGGCTTGGTACTATTGTCTGTGGAAAATCTTGGCTGGGGACGATGGCTCGCTGCGATGGCCTCTTCGTATTTGCGACTTCGCATTTGCGAAGATTCTATCGCAATTGCAAAAACTGCCTGAATCAGATACATTCGTAGTTGCGAAGATTTCTTCACAATTCCTATAACTGGGCACATCTGAGTCCTTCGCAATTACGAAGATTTCTTCGCAATACCATAACTGGGCAGTTCTGCTACATTCGCAATTGCGAAGATTCTTTGGGATTTGCGACATCAGAGAGTAGACAGTTCAAAATCTCAAAATCCTGAATTTTTTTCTAAGGCTGAGTTTCGACTGTCCGATCATTCCTTTGGCATATTTGATTCATTTTGCACTATTCTTCATATCCATACCATGTTTTCACTCCTATCATTTGTTGACAGGTACTATAATTAAAAATGAGCGCTAACTCTGAAGGATCCACAAATGACAACCCCTTGGAAGCTGAGCAGAACTATGACCAACACCGGTTCTTGTCATTGGAATGTCAAGAACGGTAATTTGCTGATCTGATCTCAAAAAGGGTGCTCCTGAAAAGTGGTATACTGCTGGACAACGTCCAGGAACGTCTTCCCGAGTTCTATCAAAGGTTGATGGCCATAGGATGGAACTGTTTTGCCACTTAATCTTGCCGAGCAAATGAGCAATGGGTGAGGGAATTTTATGCCAACCTCCCAGCTATCAGGCTAAGGAAGCCCAAGATGAGAATTCGTGGAAAAATTGTGCACTTTTGGGCTGAAGCTGTGAATCAATTGTATTACCTGCCAAACCACGACATGGCCCCATTCCGTGCAAAAGACTGTGCCTCAGGGGAGTGGTTGGTGTCTAAATTATGCCCGTGTGCAGATGTTCCATGGGCAGCTGAGAAGAGAAATATCGTATCCAAAGAGTTCACTGCCGAAGCAAAGATGTGGTTGGCCATGATATGCAGTCGTATCTCCTCTGTGTCGAACATATGGAATGTACCGGTTACAAGAGCTCAAATGATAGCCTGCATCCTTGATGGTATTCAGCTGAATTTTGGTGAAATCTTCATCAATGAATTAAGGGAGTATGTGATCCAAAATAGTGCATCATTGATATTCCCATTTCTTATCACTGAGCTATGCCAACTTGCTGGTGTGGAAGAAGCTCCGGGAGACAACTGGATAGAGCCGGGAAAGCCTCTAAATCCGTTGAAGAAAAGAGGAGAGGGCGGAACTGTGAAGAGCAAAAAGAGAAAGCTGGTGTCTTCTTCTCAGGTTGATCGGAGTAGTCAGCCATCATCTTCTGCAGGAGGACCATTTGTTGTGCTTAGTGAGGAGATGCGGGTAATTCGCGAGCTAGTAGCTGGCCTTCCACAGGGACCTGGGGAAAAATCTGAGGGACCCGCATACATTTCAAAGAAAGAATTTCAAAAATACCTGGAGGATTAGAGGAAGTAGGGGGATCACCTTAAGACGCTGGAGAAGGCATACACTGAGCTGGCCAAGGTGCATAGTGAGTTGAGCAGTTCTCATGGCACTCTAGAAAAGGCACACACCCAGAAGAAGAAAAGAGAGAAGAAAAGAGACAAATTATTTACCCGCATGTGGAAGGGTGTAAAGGGGCTGTGGAAAGTCCTAAAGTCTCAAGACCCAATGCCATCGACCAGGCCGGTAGATGATGTTGATGTTCCTGTTTATTGGTCCGAGGAAAAAGGAGAGGAGGATGCCTCTGAGTCAGACGGCAAGGAGAGCACTTGATGTAGTATTTAGAGAGCACTTTACACCATTTTACTCTATCATGTTTAGTTGCATTGGGGACATTGCAACATCTTTGGTTGGGGGTGGCTTCTTGTATAAGTGTTGTTCTTGTACAAATGTGGATAACTGTGGAAATTGGCACTTTAGTTGTTTTCATTTTTTGGTTATTGTTTTTTCATGTGATGTGTGATATTATTATGTTTATTAGCTTCTTAATTTTGGTTATTAGCTTCTAATTTTTTTATTTTTTATATATATAGTATATTTTATGTTAGTGGCGATATCCTTGGTTTTCTTTGTACCACGGTTCTTTTTTCAAGGATGCCAATTTTCTTCTTGGACCGGGTAATTGTTAGTAAATTTTTGTTGACTTTTCCTGATGATGGATAGATAGACAACTTTCTTAATGGAATTAGTCTTGTAGTTTAGATATAGTTTATGTTAATTTAGGAAGAATAAATGGTTTGAGTTGGGGTTTATGCCCATTGACCAAGTTGTGGCTAGCTTGGTACCAACATGATTTAAACCTTGGCATATGACTTTTTGGTTGTTGAAAAAGAAAAATAATTGAAGTAAAGATGTCATGACTTTTAGACTCAAATATTGGCTATTTTATTCACTAAATAGCTTCCTATGCTATATGTAGCCTCTTTGAGTCATTGGTTTCAATTGAATTTTAGATTTGTATTCCACTTGAGTGTTCACATGCCATGTGTAGTGAGATTTATTGTGAGTTCTTTTGCATTACTTGTAGTCTAGAACTTGCCCGGAATGTGCTTCAAGGCGAAATCATAGACTAACTTGGTTTGAAAAATGCCTTCCTTGGACCGCTATTGTGCCTTAAATTTCCTCCCTTGAATACTTTCCCTAGTTAACCCATTTTGAGCCTTTAACCTTGTTCTTTGGCAACCATATTACAAGCTTTAATTCTTTATTCTTTTTTTATCTAGCTTTTGGCACCCTACCTCCCTAAGTACTTTGAAAGTGTAAACATAGGCTAAAAGCCTAAGTTTGGGGGTGAAGGTGGAAAAAGTTGTGATATGGAAGTAGTTTAAAAGGTGGAAGGTAGAAAAAAATGATAAAAAGTGAAACCTTCCTTGATTTTGAAAAGGAAGGAAGAAAAAAATAAAATAAAATAATAAGAAGTTGTGAATAAAGGGAAGATCAGGTGTGGAATGAAAAGTGAAGAAAGGATGGAGAATGTTTTTGAAGGAAGTGGACTTTGATTGTAAATTTTGTAGTGCTTGGGAAGGTTTTGAGTCACTCTAACCAAAATTGTGCCCTACCTTAACCAAAAGCCTAAACTACAACCATTTAAGTCCTAATTGATTTAGAACCAAGTTGTCCACATTAGTGGAGAAATATATGAAGGGAAAGTCTATAGTACTACTTGTATGCATTTGAACATATTTATGAGAGAGAATTAATTCTTTCCATTTGATATCCCATTTTTTGTTTTTAATTAAGATTTATGAGAGTGGGATTCTCTCTTAAATGCGAGGGCACATGAGATTTAAGTTGTGAATTTAATTCCATTTTCAATTGGAAGGAATGACCAAAGATAGATAAAGTGATAGAGAGACAAATTTTGAAGCTTTAGTGTCATGACTTGATTTGTTACTTTGATTTGCATAGTGCTTGAGCACTTGAAATGTAATAAAGTTCATGAAAAGTGTTCGGTAATTCATATGCGTTGGTTTAATTGTTGGTACAAATCGAAGTCATGCATTTGTGCTTATAGTAGACCTTTTTGGCTTGGCATGATAAGGATGCGATGTTGAGTTAAATACTTGGGAAGAGATTTTGTTGTTTTCATTGCTTGAGGAGAAGCAATAGTTTAAGTTTGGCGGTTTGATAAGTTGGTATTTTACCAACTTATCTTGTCTTTAAACCTATATTTTTGCTATGTTTGAGTGATAAAATCACGTGTTTAATGCCATTTACTTCTATATTACAGGTTCTATGTGAAGTGACATTGAAGAAATCAAGTGAAACAAGTCAAAAAGAAGCTAAAATGAGGAAAATCTGGGCAATCCTTCAGTTATCGCAATTGCGATAAAATCCTGGGAATTGCGAAGCCAGCAGTCATGGGAATTGCTAGTAATGTATGGGAATTGCGAAGTAAAACCATTTAGGCAGTCTTCGCAAATGCGAAGAAGACTTCACAAATGTGAAGTCAACCCAAGCAGTCAACTTTCGCAAATGCGAAGCATTTATCGCAAATGCGAGTTGGAGCAGTATAAGCATAGTTCGCAATTGCGAACTTTTGTTCGCAAATGCAAAAATCGAGCATCAGACCTGGGTAATTCTGGAATTTCATATTTTTTGGCCCCAAACCATTTAATACCTGACTTAGCTCATTTGTAAATAATCTTTGACTTATTTTCAGTCTCAAACACTAGAGAGAACAAGGTTGGAAGCTAGGGTTTGCATACACAATTTGATCTTGAAGATTTGAAGCTTTTGGTTGAGAATTTCTTACCCATTTATGTTCATTTCTTCATTTCCTTGATTTATATTGAATATTTAAGTGTGTTGTATTTTATTCAACACTTGAATCTTGTTTATGAAATAATTATATTTAAAGTGTGGATTAAATACCTTGTTGTGCTTATGTATTGAATAATTTTTATCCTTTTATGAAATGAGTTATTGTTACTTTAATTATTCTTGTTCTTTAATATTTCCAAAGGGATTAGCTAACCCTAGGACTCGCCCATTAACTCCGAATTAATTTTGGGAAAGATTATTTGGTGTTGGGAAAGATTAATTAACATGAACTTGAGGCTTTAACCCTCATTTTATAGATTCTACCTAGGGATATGACTGAACTACTTGTAGCCATATCCGGGTGTACTTAATCTCTTAACTGTTTTAGGAATAATTCAATTAGGAAGTCTTGTTAGTCTTTGGAAGAAGCTAATATAGAATTATTATCCGTAGTTAATTAACATAAACTCGCTCATATTTGTAAAATTATGAAATACATTAGATCGTTACTTGAGTGTAATTCCCAATGCAACCATACTTGTAGCCATTGATTATTTTACTTGCTTTCTAGGTTAGTTTACATTTCCGCATTTAGGTAGAAATATTTTCTAAAACCAATTCTAAGTGTTTGGCATTGCATAACAAGTGATATTTCTCTTACATTCCTAATCGCCTACATATTGTTCTTTGTGGGATTCGACCCCGACTCATAGTTGGATAAATTATATTACATGCGACTGTGTCCATTTACTTTTTAGTAGTGGATTTGGACGGCATCACTGTGACATGGTCGAATGTGCACAACCGTTATCCATCAAAAATTAGGGTCGAGGATGACTAATTGGGAGCCCCCTCAGGATCAGTTCACCCGATCAAATTCGCAGTCAAACCCACGAGGGACACGGACCGGGGATCAAGATTTAACAAATAAAGGTATCAACCATACGATCGAAAAAACAACGACCTGAGACACAACCCTTCTCGGAGCGATCCAAGAAGTGAACAAGGCCCAGGTTCTCGGGGTACCCCGTCGAAGCCCCTCGATTATCAGAATACAACTTCAGCGGAGATACATTAGGGATTGTCTCAGCTATTGGGGGAATCAAAGATGCTAAGTGGCTCAGGACAGTACAGACCGATCCCTCCCAAAAGAACCCGAACTTAATGTGCAAGTATCATGGAACACATGGTCACAGACCGTAGGACTGCAAACAATTAAGGGAAGAAGTGGCTAGGTTATTCAATGAGGGCCGCCTTCAAGAATTCCTAAGTGATCGGGCTAAGAATCACCTCGGGAAGAGGGATGCAGGCAGGAAGAGCGAACTAGAAGAGCCCCAACATGTCATTCACATGATCATCGGCGGAGTCGACATCCCGTAGGGACCCGTATTCAAGCGCACCAAAGTGTCTATCACCAAGGAAAAGTGATCTCGGGATTACTTACCTGAGGACACCCACACATTCAGCGAAAAAGATATCGAGGCTCTATCTCAACCTCACAACGATGCTCTGGTAATTTCTATCCTTTTAAATAAAGTTCAAGTTAAACGTGTTCTCGTGGATCCCGGTAGTTCGGCGAATATAATCAGGTCCAGAGTCGTGGAGCAGCTCGGGCTGCTCGATCAAATCATACTGACATTTCGGGTCTTGAATGGCCATGGAAAGTGAGACAACGAAGGGAGAAATCATCCTCCCAGTAAATGTGGCCGAACCATACAAGACACCAAATTTCATGTCATTGAAGGTGACATGAGATACAATGCTCTGCTCGAAAAGTTGTGGATCCATCGCATAAGGGCGGTACCATCGACCTTCCACCAAATAATGAAGTTCCCAATGAAAGATGGCGTGAAAACGGTATATGGAGAGCAGTATGCAGCCAAGGAAATGTTTGCAGTGCACGACTCAGCGATGGTGTCAACTCCATCTGCATCGGAGAAGTCGAGGGATGAACCGGCGGCCAAATAGCAATTACAGCTCATGCCCTCACTTGAGCCCGAGGGACAAAAATCTGATGAACAGTTGGTTGGGGACAAGGAAGAAGATTTCCTCACTTCCCGAACCTTTATTTTCCCCGAAGAATCAAATACAATGAAATCGACGATCGAAGAGCTCGAACAGGTCATATTAATCGAGTATCTTCTGGAACAAAAGGTATACCTGGGGACGGGGTTAACCCCCGAACTCAGGACAAAACTCATTCAATTTCTCATCGATAATATTGATTGCTTCGCTTGGTCCCATTTAGATGTGACAGGGATTCCACCGGAGATAACTACCCATCGACTAAGTGTCAATCCCATATTTAAGCTAGTGAAGTAAAAGAGGAGACCTCAGTCCGAGGTAAAACATGCATTCATCAAGGAAGAGGTAACCAAAATCCTAAAAATAGGATCCATAAGGGAAGTAAAATATCCTAAATGGCTAGCTAACATAGTGGTAATCCCAGGGGAATAAACTTAGAATGTGTGTAGATTACAAATATTTGAACAAGGCGTGCCCTAAAGATTCTTTCCCATTGCCCAACATTGATCGTTTGATCGATGATGCGGCCGGCCACGAGATCCTTACCTTCTCGACGCCTACTCCGGGTACAACCAAATTCAAATGAACTCGGAGGACCGGGAGAAAACCTCATTCATCACCAAGTATGGAACATATTGTTATAATGTAATGCCCTTCGGACTAAAAAATGAAGGAGCCACATATCAACGCTTAGTTAATAAGATGTTCAAACATCAAAAAGGCAAATCTATGGAAGTTTATATTGATGATATGCTAGTTAAGTCCTTGCACGTAGAGGACCATTTGACCCATTTGTAGCTGACATTCGACATTCTTATAAAGTATAATGAAGCTCAACCTCGAGAAGTGCGCTTTTGGAGTCGGCTTGGGTAAGTTCTTGGGCTTCATGGTGTCGAACAAAGGCATCGAGATCAATCCCGAAACAATCAAAGCCATTGAGGAAATCACTGTGGTAAACAATGTGAAAGTCGTACAACGGTTGACCGGACGAATAGCGACCCTGGGTCGATTCATCTCGAGATCATCGGATTAGAGTCATCATTTCTTCTCACTGCTTAAAAAGAATAACAACTTCGCATGGACCCCGTAATGCCAACAAGCCCTGGAAGAATTAAAATGATATCTCTCGAGCCCACCTTTGCTCCATACACCAAAGGAGGATAAAATGCTCTACTTGTATTTATCTGTGTCTGAGGTAGCGGTAAGTGGTATGTTGGTTCGAGAAGAGCAAGGTACATAATTTCTTGTTTATTATGTGAGTCGGACCCTGGGGGATGCCGAAACCAGGTATCCACATTTGGAAAAATTAGCTCTTACATTAATAAGCGCATCTAGAAAATTAAAACCATATTTTTAATGCTATCCTATATGTGTATTAACTACATATCCACTGCGAAATATCTTGCATAAGCCCAAATTATCGGGTAGATTGGCCAAATGGGCCATCAAACTTGGAGGATATGATATATAATATCAACCTCGGACGGCCATCAAGTCTCAAATTTTGGCAGACTTCGTGGCCGACTTCGCTCCTGACCTCATACCCGAAGTAGATAAGAACTCTTGCTAAAAACGGGTACATCGGCAGGGGTTTGGACCCTCTTCACAGACAGTGCCTCAAATGTGAAAGGGTCCGGGCTTGGCATCATTTTGAAATCGCCCACGGGCAGTGTTATTAGACAGTCTATAAAAACTTCTAAATTAACTAACAATAAGGCCGAGTATGAAGCCATAATCACAGGTCTTGAACTAGCCAAGGGACTTGGAGCAGAAGTCAAAGTGTGATTCCCTTTTGGTAGTAAACCACGTAAACGGAAGCTTTGCGGTTCAAGACGATCGAATGCAGAGGTACTCGGACAAACTTCAAATAGCACTGCATTTCTTCAAGGAATGGACACTGGACCATGTACATCGAGAATAGAATAGCGAGGCCGACGCACTAGCAAACTTGGGATGATCAGTCAAAGAAGACGTTATCGTCCCAGGGTGTAATGACCCGTCTGGTTGTTTCATGAGTTACCGCTCCGACTTCTCTATTTCTGTTTCTTTATGCTTTGTTCATCTATGTTTTATAGTATCGGGTTTGTTGGTTCGAATTCGAAAAGGTTTTGGGAGAAGGTTTGAGACACTTAGTCTCTTAAGTTGGTCTTTAGTTGGAAAAGTCAATCGGATGTTGACTTGTGAGCAAACGATCCTGGAATTTAGGTTTATGTTTTGGATAGCTTCGGGAGGTGATTTGGGACTTAGGAGCATGAGCGGAATGTGTTTTGGAAGTCCGAAGTAGATTTAGGCTTAAATTGGTGAAATTTGAATTTTGGCGTTTTCTGGTTGATAGGGGAGATTTTTTATATAGGGGCTAGAATAGAATTCCGGAAGTTGGAGTAGGTCCATTGTGTCATTTGTGACATGCGTGCAAAATTTTAGGTCATTCGGATGAGGTTTGATAGACTTTTTGATCCAAAGAGGAATTCAGAAGTTTTTGGAGTTCTTGGGCTTGAATCCATGGTTAATTTGATGTTTCGTTGTTGTTTTAGGTGTTTCGAAGGTTGGTATAAGTTTGGATAGTGGTATATGACTTGTCCTTATTTTTGGTTGAGGTACCGGGGGCCTCAGGGTAATTTCAAAAAGTTTGGAACTTGAAAGTTGCAGTTGAAGCTGCTAAACCTGTGATAACCGCACCTGCAAATTGGGGACCGCAGGTGATGGCCCGCAGAAGCGGAACTTTGGGCGCACCTGCGATGGCGCAGGTGCAAGAATTTGATCGCATGTGCAGTGGCTGAGGCGGATAAGTGGAATCCACAGATGCGCACCTGGGACCGCAGGTGCGATAAATTGACCTCAGATGCGGTTTTGCTGGGTAAGAACATATATATTTCACCCTTCGCAAATTTGGGTTATTTTTTATAACATTTCAAATGGGAAGAGGCTTTGGAGAGAAAATTCAAGAGGGTTCCTTAGAGGTAAGGTCCTTGGTCCCTAAACTCGTTTTTATGATGATTTTTAAAGTTGTAAGCTTGAAATCTATGGGAAAATCAGTAGCAAATTGGGGGTTAGGGCTTGGAAAATTGGAGACCTAAAATTAGGAATTTGAGGGGCCATTTGTGGTCAGATTTTGGTAAATTTGATATGCATGAACTCGTGGGAGAATAAGGATTCCATTAATGTTAATTTTATCGGATTTCAAGACGTGGGCCCGGGGGTCGGGTTTGGTCAATTTCGGGAGTTGTGTTGTAATTTGATTAATTTCGTATGGGTTTCACTCCTTTAGCATATATTGATGGTTATGAATTGATTTCGGTTAGATTCAAGGCATTTGGAGGCCAAATCGAGAGGAAAGGGCATCGCGGGCTAGAGTTTGGCTTGGCTTGAGGTAAGTAACGCTTCCAATCTTGGTTCTGCAGGTTCGAAACCCTGAATTATGTGTTTTATGATTATTATGAAGGTGACGCCATGCCAAGTGACAGGCGTATGGGCGTGCACAGTGGGAAATGCGGCCTCGATCATTCTAGAAAACCGCTTAGTGGTTCTTTATTACCGATATTTGTGATGTAATTATATTTAGTTGTTGAGTTGTAAATCATGATGATTATCATGTCAAGGCTTCACACCGATATTATTGAGACCCAAGAGGTCGTTTCTTCTTCTCATATCATTTATTTTATTGATATTCTGTACTCAGTCCTTTTCATGCATATTATATCCTGTCCAGTCTCGATTATTACTATTTGCCATATTTTATAGTTGACCGGGCTAGTATCATGACATTTAGAGCCCGTATGTGAGACTGGCGAGTTATGACTGAGTGAGGCCTAGATCCTGCTATTGAGTGACAATATGAGATTAGGTCACACCGCAGCGAGATATTGAACAAGCCTTCGTTGGCTTTGTTATAGCGCTTGGGGTAATGAGAGAAGCTTCTCCAGAGTCTTTACACCCCCAGTGAGCGCAGATGATGATATTGAGGCATAGATCTTCCCTGGACATGGATCTTATCCGAAGTATTATACCGGGAGATAGATCTTTTCCGTGTGGCTAGATTGGCCTGTGTCCTTGGTATTAGATGACTGCGGTCAGTGGTGTATATTTCGAGATGGACCTTCCCTGGGCCGAATTGCCATATACAGTACCGAGGGGTTGAGTACTTATGAGTGGAGGTTCATGGAACATTGATCGTGCTAGTTGTGCATTGGTATATGTAAAATCTCTGAGTTTTGAACTTCGTACTGTTGAAATTCATTTAAATACTATTGAGCTTTACTTGAACTGTAAGCATGTCTACTTTTCTTGTTTAGATATATGTTATTACCTGTTGAGGTTTTGGTCCGTCACTACCTGTTAGTCCATAGGTTGGACTTGTTACTTACTGAGTTGGTGTACTCACGTTACCCGTTGCACCTTGTGTGCAGATCCAGGTGTCTCGGGTCATGGTAGCGACTGCTGATTATATTGTGCGGACTTTCACTTAGAGATTGTGAGGTAGCTGCTCGGCGATCGCAATTTCGCCTTCTCCTTCCCTATCTTCCTCTAGTTTATATGTTGGATATTTTCAGACTATACTAGTCTTGTTATTTCGAACAGTTGTAGTAGTGTTTGCTCATGACTATTGACACCGGAGGTCGGGCTTGTATTTTTTTTCCGCTGGTTTTGGAACTTCTATTTTTATATTGTTGGATTTCTGTTAAAATATGATGTTTTTCTTATGCTTTTCAAATGGAAAATAGAGTAATTGGAAATGAGTGGCAGGCCAAGTTCCACGATAGGCGCCATCACGGCCGGGTCAGTTTTAGGGTCTTGACATGCTGGTATCAGAGCCTAGGTTACATTGGTCTCACGAGTCATGAGCAGGTTTAGTAGATTCTCGCGGATCGGTACGGAGACGTCTGTATTTATCCTCGGGAGGTTGCAGAACCTTTAGGAAAAACTTCTTATTCTTTAATTCCTGTCATGCGAATCTGTTGATGCTAGTACTAAACTTCTGTTATTCTATTCTCTCACAGATGGTGAGGACACACGTTACCGGTCAGCATGGATGACCACCAGTACCACCAGCTGCGGCCACTAAAGGCCGAGGATGCGGTCGAGGCCGTGGTAGGGGCAGAGGTGTAGCCCGCACAGCAGCTAGGGCAGCACTTATAGATCCACCAGCTGCCCCAGTTCATAATCAGGCTCCAGCAGAGGATGCCCCAGCAGTACCGGCTCAGGCACCAACTGTGCCTATTATTTTTGGGTCTCTATGAGACCTTGTCTTAGATTCTAACAGTGTGCACCAGTCTCGCTCAGGCAGTCGCAGTCTCTACTGCGGTAGCTACTTCCCAGGCCGGGAGAGACACTCAGACTCCCACTGCTCGCACATCTGAGCAGGTTGCGCAGGGACTTCAGACACCGGAGGCACCACCAGCCCAGCTGGTTGTCCCTGCTCAGGACTATGTAGTTCCAGTTATGCCTGATGAAGAGGAGCATCGACTGGAGAGATTTGGTAGACTTCAGCCTCTGACTTTCAGCAGACCAGAGGGCGAGGATTCCCAGGGTTTCTTAGACAAGTGCCTGAGGATTCTATGTACAACAGGGATTCTGGAGATTAGCGGAGTTGCATTTACCACTTTTCAGTTTTTTGGGGCTGCCTTCACTTGGTGGGAGGCGTTTGAGAGGCGTAGGCCTGTTGGTGCACCGCCCCTTACCTGGCATCAGTTCTCCATTCTCTTCCTAGAGAAGTATGTACTGTATTCCCGCAGGGAGAAGCTATGCAGGCAGTTCGAGTAGCTGCATCAGGCGTGCATGTTTGTAACGCAGTATGAAATGAGGTTCTTCGAGTTGGCCCGTCATGCTATCTGGCTAGTTCCCATGGATAGGGAGAGGATCAGGAGGTTTTTTGATGGCCTCAACTGTCAGCTACGAATTTTCCTTACGAGAGAGAGTATCTGGCGCTTCTTATAAAGAGGTGGTTGATATTGCTAGAGCGATTAAGTTAGTTCGTCGCCAAGAGAGAGAGGAGAGGGAGGCCAAGAGGCCTCGGCGATCTGGTAGCTTTGGTGGTTCTTCGGGAGGTCAGTTTCAGCACGGCAGAGGCCGTCCATTTAGGCATGCTCAGCCAACCCGTTCAGGTCATCGTGGTGGGTCATTTGGCCATGGGTCTCATAGTTCATATCAGGGTCACTCATCTCTCAGTGCTCTTCCAGTTCAGAGTTCGACTCAGGCACTATTAGTTCAAGGCTCATCTATGCTTGGTTCTTTTAGTGGGCATCCCGATGCGCGGGGCTCTCTCCAGTCCCCACCGCCATTTGCCATGATAGGTTGTTTTGAGTGTGGAGATTTGGGTCATATCAAGAGGTTTTGTCCTCGTCTTACTGGAGGATCATCCCAGCAGAGGAGTCAGCCTTCAGCTTCAACACCAGCTGCTTCTCCACCCGCTTAATCGGCTAGGGGTAGAGGTCAGTCAGCTAGGGGTCGCCCTAGAGGGGGAGACTGGTCAGGTGGTGGCCAGGCCCGTTTCTATGCTCTTCCAGCCAGACCAGATGCTGTCACTTTAGATGTTGTGATCATATGTATTATCTCAGTCTGCCACAGAGATGCCTCTGTATTATTTGATCCCGATTTTATTTTTTCTTATGTGTCATCATATTTTGCCTATTATTTGGATACGCCCTTCGAGTCTCTCATTTCGTCTATTCATGTCTCTACTTTAGTGGGCGATACTGTCATGGTATACCGTGTATACCGATTGTGCGTTGTGTCTATTGGGGGTTTTGAGACCCAAGTGGATCTTCTGTTACATTGCATAGTGGAATTCAACGTTATATTGGGCATGGATTGGTTATCTCTGTGTCGGGCTATTTTGGATTGTCACACCAAGATAGTGACTTTAGCTTTGCAGGTGTGCTACAGATTGAGTGGGAAGATTTGGCTGATTATGTTCCCAGCAGGGAAATCTCATTCTTGAAGGCCCAGTGTATGGTTGGGAAAGGTTGTCTTTCATACTTAGCATTTGTGAGGAATGTCAGTGCAGAGAATCCCATCATTGATTTTGATCCAGTTGTGAGGGATTTTCCCGATGTGTTTTCGACAGACCTGGCGGGCATGCCATTGGACAGGGATATTGATTTTGGTATTGACTTGGTGCCTGGCATTCAGCCCATTTCTATTCCACCGTATTGCATGGCACCAGCGAAGTTGAAGGAGCAGTTTCAGGAACTTTTTGATAAGGGGTTTATTCGGCCTAGTGTTTCGCCTTGGGGTGTGCCGGTTCTATTTGTGAAGAAGAAGGATGGCACGATGAGGATCTGCATTGATGACAGGCAGTTGAACAAAGTAACAATTAATAACAAATATCCTTTGTCTCACATCGACGATTTATTTGACCAGCTTCAGGGAGCGAGAGTGTTCTCCAAGATTGATCTCTGTTCAGGGTATCACCAGTTGAAGGTCAGGGACTTGGATATTCTTAAGATAGCCTTCAAGACCCGATATGGTCATTATGAGTTCCTTGTGATGTCTTTTGGGGTGACCAATGCCCCATCAGCATTCATGCATTTGATGAACAGCGTGTTCCGGCCGTATCTTGACTTGTTTATCATAGTTTTCATTGATGATATTCTGGTATACTCATGTATTCAGGAGGAGCACGTTGAGCATTTGAGACTGGTATTACAGAGATTGAGGGAGGAGAAGCTTTATGCAAAGTTCTCCAAGTGTGAGTATTGGCTAAATTTAGTGGCTTTCTTGGGGCACTAGTGTCCAGCGAGGGTATTCAGGTTGATCTAACGAAGATAGAGGCAGTTCAGAGTTGGCCCAGACCATCCTCAGCCACAGAGATTCGCAGTTTTCTTGGATTGGCGGGTTATTAACTCAGAAGGGTGCTTCATTTCAGTGGTCGGACAAGTGTGAGGCGAGCTTTCAGAAGCTCAAGACTTCCTTGACCACAACTCTAGTGTTAGTCTTGCCATCAGCTTTAGGTTCATGTATAGTGTATTATGATGCTTCGAGAGTGGGTATTGGATATTTGTTGATGTAGGAGGGTAGAGTTATTACTTATGCTTCTCGGTAGTTGAAGCCCCATGAGAAGAACTACCCCGTTCATGATTTAGAGTTGGCTGCCATTGTTCACGCATTGAAGATTTGGAGGATTACTTGTATGGTGTGTTTTGTGAGGTGTTTGTTGATCATCATAGCCTCCGCACTTGTTCAAATAAAAGGATCTCAATTTGAGGCAACAGAGATGGTTGGAGCTATTGAAGGATTATGACATCACTATCTTATATCATCCGGGAAAGGCCAATGTAGTGGCTGATGCCTTGAGCAGAAAGCGGGTGAGTATGGACAGCTTGGCATATATTCCTATTGGGGAGAGACCACTTACAGTTGATGTCCAGGCTTTGGCCAAACGATTCGTAAGGTTGGATATTTCATAGCCTAGTCGGGTATTAGCTTGTGTGATTTCTCGGTCTTCCTTATTTGATAGGATCAGAGAGCGCCAGTATGATGATCCTCACTTGCTTGTCCTTAAGGACAGAGTTCCGTATGGTGATGCCAGAGATGTGACTATTGGTGATGATGGGGTATTGAGGATGCAGGGTCGGATATACGTGCCCAATGTTGATGGACTTCAGGAGTTGATTCTGGAGGAGGCCCATAGCTCGCGGTATTCTATTCATCCGGGTGTCGCGAAGATATATCAGGATCTAAGACAGCATTATTGGTGGAGGAGGATGAAGAAATATATTGTGGGGTTCGTAGCTCGGTGTTTCAATTGTCAGCAGGTGAAATATAAGCATCAAAGGCCGAGTGGCTTGCTTCAGCAAATGGATATTCCAGAGTAGAAGTGGGAGCGGATCACCATGGACTTTGTAGTGGGCTCCCATGGACTTTGAAGAAGTTTGATGCTATTTGGGTGATTGTGGATCAGCTGACCAAGTCTGTGTACTTCATTCCTCTGTGTACTTCCTATTCTTCAGAGCGGTTGGCAAAGATTTATATCCGAGATATTGTTTGCTTGCATGGTGTCCCAGTTTCCATCATTTCAAATAGGGGCACTCAGTTTACTTCGTAATTTTGGAGGGCCGTGCAGAGAGAGTTGGGTACTCAGGTCGAGTTGAGCATAGCTTTTCACCCTTAGATGGACAGACAGTCCGAGCGCACTATTCAGATATTGGAGGATATGTTGCGTACTTGTGTGATTGACTTTGGTGGTTCATGGGAACAGTTTCTACCGCTTGCGGAGTTTGTTTATAATAACAACTATCAGTTGTGTATTCAGATGGCTCCATATGAGCCTCTATATGGGAGACGGTATAGATCTCCAGTTGGATGGTTCGAGCGGGGCGAGGCCAGGCTTTTGGGTACTAATTTGTTGCAGGATGCTTTAGACAAAGTAAAGGTGATTTAGGAGAGGCTCCATACAACGCAGTCGAGGCAAAATACTTATGCTGACAAGAAGGTCCGTGATATGTCCTATATGATTGGGGAGAAGGTTCTATTAAAGATGTCACCCATGAAGGGTGTTATGAGATTTGGGAAGAAAGGTAAATTGAGTCATCGGTTCATTGGGCCTTTTGAGGTGCTTCGGAAGAATGGGGAAGTGGCTTATGAGCTTGCTTTGACACCAGCTTGTCGAGTGTGCATCCGGTGTTTCATGTTTCTATACTCTGGAAGTATATTGGGGATCCGTCTCATGTTTTGGATTTCAGCACGGTTTAGTTAGGGGGAGATTTGACTTATGATACGGAGCCAGCAGCCATTCTGGAGCGTCAGGTTCAAAAATTGAGGTTGAAGGATATAACTTCAGTGAAGGTACAGTGGAGAGTTCGGCCCATGGAGGAGGATACTTGGGAGACCGAGTGAGAGATACGGAGCAGATATCCTCACCTATTCGAGGCTTCGGGTATGTTTCTTGGCTCGTTCGAGGACGAACGTTTGTTTAAGAGGGGGAGGATATAACGACCCGATCGGTCGTTTGATGAATTACCGCTCCGTTTTCCCCATTTTTACTTCTTTATGCTTTTATCATCTGTGTTGTATAGTATCGGGTTGGTTGGTTTGAATTCGGAAGGGTTTTGGGAGAAGTTTTGCGACACTTAGTCTCTTAAGTTAGTCTTTTGTTGGAAAAGTCAACCGTAAGTTGACTTGTGAGCAAACGATCCCAAAATTTGGGTTTTATGATTCAAATAGCTTTAGGATGTGATTTGGAACTTAGGAGCATGAGCGGAATGTGTTTTGGGAGTCCGGAGTAGATATGGCTTGAATTGGCAAAATTGGAATTTTGGCGTTTCGTTGATAGGGGAGATTTTGATATAGGGGTCGGAATGGAACTCCGGAAGTTGGAGTAGGTCCGTTGTGTCATTTGTGATGTGCGAGCAAAATTTCAGGTCATTCGGACAAGGTTTGATAGACTTTTTGATCAAAAGCGGAATTCGGAAGTTTTTGGAGTTCTTGGGCTTGAATCCATGGTTAATTTGATGTTCCAATGTTGTTTTAGGTGTTTCGAAGATTGGTATAAGTTTGAATAGTGGTATATGACTCGTCCGTATTTTTCATTGAGCTCCAAGGGGCCTCGGGGTAATTTCGGATGGTTATCGGAATGTTTGGAACTTGAAAGTTGCAGCTGAAGCTGCTGAACCTGTCATAACCACACCTGCGGATGCGAGCCCACAGAAGCGGAACTTTGGGTGCACCTGCGATGGCGCAGGTGCGAGAATTTGATCGCAGGTGCGGTGGCTGGGGCGGATAAGTGGAATCTGCAGATGCGCACCTGGGACCGCATGTGCGATAAATGGACCGCAGATGCAGTTTTACTGGGTTAGAACATATATATTTCACCCTTCGCGAATTTGGGTTATTTTTCATAAAATTTCAAACGGGAAGAAGCTTTGGAGAGCAAATTCAAGGGATAAATCAATAGGGTTCCTTAGATGTAAGAACCTAGGTCCCTAAACTCGTTTTTATGAAGATTTTTAAGGGTGTAAGTTTGAAATCTATGGCAAAATCACTAGCAAATTGGGGGTTAGGGCTTGGAAAATTGGAGACCTAAAATTAGGAATTTGAGGGCCATTTGTTGTCGGATTTTGGTAAATTTGATATGCATGAACTCGTGGGAGAATAAGGATTCCATTGATATTAATTTTGTTGGAATCTGAGACGTGGGCCCGGGGGCTGGGTTTGGTCATTTTTGGGAATTGTGTTGTAATTTGATTAATTTCATATGGGTTTCACTCCTTTAGCCTATATTGATGATTATGAACTTATTTTGGTTAGATTCGAGGCATTTGGAGGCCGAATCGAGAGGAAAGGGCATCGGGGCTAGAGTTTGTCTTGGCTTGAGGTAAGTAACGCTTCCAATCTTGGTTCTGCGGGTTCGAAACCCCGAACTATGTTTTTCATGATTATTATGAAGGTGACGCCATGCCAAGTGATGGGCGTATGGGCATGCACTGTGGGAAACGCGGCCTGGATCATTCCAGAACAGCTCTTAGTGGTTTTTTATTACCGATATCTGTGCTGTAACTATGTGATTTAGTTATTGAGCTGTAAATTATGATGATTATCATGTTAAGGCCTCACGTCGATATTATTGAGACCCAAGAGGTCGTTTCTTGCTATCATGTCATTTATTTTATTGATATTCTGTCCTCAATCCTTTTCATGCATATTATATCCTGTCCAAGTCTCGATTATTACTATTTGCCACATTTTATTGTTGACCAGGCTAGTATCATGACATTTAGAGCCCGTATGTGAGACTGGTGAGTTATGAATGAGTGAGGCCTAGATCCTGCTATTGATTGACAATATGAGATTCGGCTGCACACCGCAGTGAGATACTGAACAAGCCTTCGTTGGCTTTGTTATAGCGCTTGGGCTAATGAGAGAAGCCCCTCCGGAGTCTTTACACCCCCAGTGAGCGTAGATGATGATATTGAGAGATAGATCTTCCCTGGACATGGATCTTGTCTGAAGTATTATACCGGGAGATGGATCTTTTCCGTGTGGCTGGATTGGCCTGTGTCCTTGGTATTGGATGACTGCGGTCAGTGGTGTATATTTCGGGATGGACCTTCCCTGGGCCGGATGGCCATATACAGTACCGAGGGGTTGAGTACTTGTGAGTGGAGGTTCATGGAACATTGATCGTGCTAGTTGTGCATTGGTATATGTAAAATCTCTGAGTTTTGAACTTCGTACTGTTCAGATACATTTAAATACTATTGAACTTTACTTGAACTGTAAGCATGTCTACTTTTCTTGCTCAGATATATGTTATTACCTGTTGAGGTTTTGGTCCGTCACTACCTGTCAGTCCATAGGTTGGACTTGTTACTTACTGAGTTAGTATACTCACGTTACCCCCTGCACCATATGTGCAAATCCAGGTGTCTCGGGTCACGGTAGCGGTTGTTGATTATATTGTGTGGACTTTCACTTGGAGATTGCGAGGTAGCTGTTCGGTGACTACAATTTCGCCTTCTCCTTCTCTATCTTCCTCTTGTTTATATGTTGGATATTTTCAGAGTGTACTAGTCTTGTTATTTCAAACAGTTGTAGTAGTTTTTGCTCATGACTAGTGACACCCGAGGTCGGGCTAGTATTTTCTTTCCGCTGGTTTTGGAACTTCTATTTTTATATTATAGGATTTCTATTAAAATATGATATTTTTCTTAAGATTTTCAAATGGAAAATAGAGTAATTAGAAATGAGTGGCTGGCCTAGTTCCACGTAGGTGCCACCATGACTGGGTCGGTTTCTGTATTATGACACGGGGGCTGTCATCCAACTATCAAAATCAGTGATCGAAGAAGGCCATGCAGAGATTAACTCGACAAGCTTAACATGGGATTGGAGGAATAAGTACATCGATTATCTAAAACATGGGAAGCTCCCCGCGGACCCAAAAGAGTCAAGAACACTCCGAGCCACAGCGACTCGATTCTCGCTCGATAAAAATGGAACGTTATACAGATGAACCTTTGATGGACCACTAGCGGTGTGCTTGGTACCCAGGGGATACAGACTATGTACTACGAGAAATCCATGGGGACTCATGTGGAAAACATTCTGGTGCAGTTTCTTTGATTCGTAAGGTGATCAGAGCAAGATAGTATTGGGATAGCATGGAAAAAGATACCAAGGAGTTCGTTCGAAAGTGTGATAAGTGCCAGAGATTTGCGCCAATAATTTATCAACCCGGTGAACAACTCCACTCTATCTTATCTCCATGGCCATTCATAAAATGGGGGATAGACATCGTCGGCCCCCTACCAACGGTGCCAGGTAAAGCTAGATTTATTTTATTTATGATTGACTACTTCTTAAAATGGGTTGAAGTGCAGGCCTTCGAAAAAGTAAGAGAAAAAGAAGTCATCGACTTCATATTGGACCATATCATATGTCGGTTCGGGATACCCGCCGAAATAAAATGTGACAATGGAAAATAGTTCGTTGGCAGCAAAGTGACAAAATTCCTTGAGGACCATAAAATCAAAAGGATCCTGTCAGCGCCTTACCATCCAAGTGCAAATGGGCAGGCCGAGTCCACCAACAAAACCATTATTCGAAACTTGAAGAATAGGCTAGATTATGCCAAGTGGAAATGGAGAGAGGTATTGCCCGAGGTATTATGGGCGTATCGGACAACGTCGAAGTCAAGCACGGGGGAGACCCCATTTTCCTTGGTATATGGGTCCGAAGCTTTAATTCTAGTCGAAGTCAGGGAGCCTAGCGCAAGGTTTCAACATGCCACCGAAGGCTCAAATAACGGAGCGATAAACACTTCTCTTGAGCTACTAGATGAAAAATATGAGGCCACATTAATACGAATGGCCGCGCAAAAACAAAAAATTGAAATGTATTATAAAAGAAGGACAAACCTCCGATACTTCAAAGTCGGGGACTTAGTACTGAGAAAAGTTACTTTTAACACTCGAGACCCAAATGAAGGGAAGCTAGGTCCCTATTGGGAATGACCGTACCGTGTCCTCGGAGTCATAGGGAAAGGATCATACAAACTCAGCACAATGGAAGGTGAGCAACTACAAAATAATTGGAATATATCAATGCTCAAGCGATATTACTGCTGAGATCGAAGACCTTGGGTTTGAAAGCATGCGTTGTACTCTTTTTTCCTTGGATCAGGTTTTATCCCAAATGGGTTTTACCGGCAAGGTTTATAACGAGGAAACACCTATATGCTACCTAACAATCACTCGACAAGAATTCAAGGCTTATTTTTGATCAACCTCGAATATTGGGGGGCATCACCCTCGGAGATTATAGCTTTGAAAAAAATATTTCACGCCTAAAGGGGCCTCGGTAGAAGAACTTTGTAATGGGCCAAACGGTCAAGTGAACCGTGTCCATATAGAATAATCGAGCCCCGACGGCAAAACATGTCTGCATGTATTAACTATTTGAAGAAGCATTCTGGTTATATCAAAAAACACCTTGTATCTCATACGAGCCCTATACTTATAATCCTACGGGAAATGGCTCAAGAGGCAAAGCGCCCGGAAATATCCGGGGACTATCAATGATAGTCAATATAAGACCTCAAAGAGGATTCATAAGACCTCGAAGAGGAACACACCCAAAAAAAAGGCCAAGGCCAACTCACTAAGGGACTAACTTTTCGAACAAGTTCGGAAAGTTATCAGGAAACGAGTCCAAGTGACAAACCCGAAGGCTATGGCCATACCAAAGACTACGGTCACACAAAGGCTATAGCCAAAATAATGCGACTTGGAGATGTCCGACTTTCACTATAAAACTAAAGGCCTTCAAACAAAAAAATACCGGCTAAATCAGGTTACCCTCGAGAAAAGCAAAATATAAGGGGCCTCGATAAAATTTAGCGCCCCAAAAATCTAAGGGCTTCGATAAATCAGCCCTCGAACAAGGGCTTCGACAAATTGGCCCTCGAACGATCCAAGGGCTTCGATAACACCCGCCTTCGAAAAACCCTTAAGAGACATTCGATTATTTCCACGCGAACAAAATAGACTAATAAGGTTCCAATACGTCGAGCCTTCTAAAAACCCAACAGGTATGAAATACATGCTAAGGCATAACTCAAACTCCATTAAGTCTTTTAGCCGAAGTGAGGGAAACTATATAGCCAATTTTAGAGGCTGAAACGGCCCAATTTAAAGAGCTTAAGGGTCAACCTAAAAGAGCCTAAGGGCCAACCAAAAAGAGCCTAAGGGCCGATATACAAGAACCTAAGCGCCAACTTAAAAGAAATATAGGGTTGAAGACCTATGAGAGTCTGAGACCCCGTTCTCGCTTAACTCGGACCCAAAGGGCCTGAGCTCGCATTATTTTAACTTTAATTTTTGGCTCGCAGATCGTCTAAAACCCTAAGGGGTACGATCTTGGGCAATAAAAGCCTAAGGTCTTATTGTGAGTCTAAACCAATACTCAAACTTAACACGTGAATCATAAGAAATTTCAATGAATGAAGACAAAATAAAAGGTCAGCAGAAATCAGGAACAGAGCAAAAAGCTACTTTATATTCGTTCGGGAAATTTACAAAGCATATTACAACGAAGGACTCTTATACGAAAATAGAAACCTAATCTATTTTCGGGGCCTCGTACCCAGGAGTGCCATATTCATCTCCAATGGATTTATCTTCTAAAGTCTCTTCCCCTTCTGGAGCATCTTCTTCACTTTCCCCATCCCTTGAACCACTCACCACGTATTCATCATCAGAAGAGGCAAGAAACCTAGCATCGGTTTCCCGTTCCTGTGCTTCGGCTATCTCCTCGGCAAGGTCAAATCCTCGAGCACTAACTTCCTCGAGAGTCTCCCTCCGGGCTTGACACTTAGCCAATTTATTTCTCTGTTTCGTTCGATTGGAGGCTGCCCTCAACTCAGCTTGAATGGCCACGACTTCTTTCTGGTATATAACAATGGATTTATCGGCCACAACTTTCATTTTCTCAGCCTCGGCCTTGGCTTGTGCAACTTCAGCCTTAGCATATGCAGCTTCAGTCTGGGATTTAGTCAGCTCAGCCTCCAGCTTCTCAATTTCCCTGGCTTGAGCCAAGCCTTTTGCTTCAGCTCCGAGGAGCTGAGCTTCAGCCGAGGTTAGTTGAGCCTTAACAACTTCCTTTTTGATGGTGAGTCGATCCATGTTCTATTTCTACTAATGGAAATCAACCCGAACTTGGTTCACCTTGCCCCGGAGCTGCCCAATCATGTCCAGCTTTTGCTGCAGCTGAGACATCTAAGTATTAGCCTCAAAAGCAGGGCCAAGAATGTCGAACTTTGTTAAAATTAGAGTTACCTGCTCATCCAACTCGGACTCGCTTTTTTGAGCTTTGGCCAAAACATTCCGGAGGTTCTTAAGCTTATTTTCCTTCTGACTTCAAAGGAGCCTTAAGGCCTTTTCTTCGACTGAGACTCTCTTGAGCTCAACCTCATACTGTTTCAGCTCGACCTTGAACTTTGTAACAACCTATACATGAAATAAAGACGCGTCAGTAGAAGAAGAAAGCAAAGGGAGAAAAACTTTCAATAGATAGGGCAGGTCTTTACCCGAAGAAAGAGACGCTGGGCCTTTTCAAAAATGGAGGATGCATCATGAAAGTCATCGACACCCTCAACCCCAGCATAGCAACTCTGGAAAGGATCATCCATTTTCATTATGGGGTTGGGCATATGCATAGTGTTGGCTTCCTCGATTGCCTCCTCAGAATAAGTTGGCAATGAAAGAGAATAACCTGTTGTCGCAGCCTAAGCTCTTCACTCGGGGCGTTCTCATTAACCTCGGGGGCCTTAGCATTTACCCCCTCTGGTATAGTTGTTGAAGACGGAGGGATAATCTCAACCTCCGGGGATACGAAGGCCTTGCCCATCTCTTCCTTTTGGGCATCCTCGCCACAAGGTGGATTTTATAGTTCGGGAGGCTTGACAGCCTCGACTAACTTCCCGGTCTGAGTCACCGGCACTGATTCTTCCCCGTCATTTTCCTCATCATCCGCGGAGTCATGGGCTGATTCTACGCCAGCTTGAGCAAACCTTTTTCGTAGCGTTCGAGTGGAGGTTTTCTTGTCTTGGGGGTCTTCGGGTTTTGAGACCCTCTTTCTTTTATTATCCTTCTCGGGCTTTGAATTTGAAGGCTTGGTCGTTTCCCCAAGTGGGGCCGACCTCATCTCAGACGCGTCTCCAATGCCATAGTTCTTGGCCTCCCATCGGCCCCTCGCCAAGTCAAGCCACTAACGCTTGTCATAAGAGGATGTGGTGGCTAGTTTCTTGACCCAAGACTCGAGGTCGGGCATCGACAAGGGCGCCCAGGTGTCGGCTGCCAAAAGAAAGATGAGTAGGCTATGAAAAATGAAAGAACAAGAATAGATACAAAGGGAAATGCGGACTCCACTTACGGTTAAAATTCCACCTCTCCGGGAACGACATTTTTTCTTCAGGGATGATGTTCGAAGTCCTAACTCTAACAAACTTGCTCATCCAACCTCGATCTTTTATTTCATCGGTACTAGCAAAGAAGGACTTTGTGGTTCGACGCTGGAGCTTGATAAGCCCTCGGAATAACTGGGGCCGATACAATTGAACTAAGTGGCTGAGGGTGAATTCTAAACCTTCGGCCTTCTAAAAACATACCGCAACTTGATCACGATACGCTAGAAAGAAGGGTGGATTTGGCCAAGGGTGACTTTGTATGTCTTGCAGAAGTCGATCACCACCGGATCGAGGGGGCCCAGTGTGAAGGGATAAGTGTAAACACTCAAAAAACCCTCCTTATGGGTAGTTTTGCTTTCATTAGGATTTGGGATCTGAATTTTGACCTCGTCCCCCCATCGACATTCCTTCCTTACGTCCTCGATGATCTACGTGGTTATCAGACTAATATATCGCGACACGTGTTCCCATCGGCCCTCGACGTTTGGAGGATTCTCGATATTGAAGTCCTTATTAATGATGCAATCACCAAGGGTGATCTCTTCAAGTGTCGGCGGCACCACCGATTTTATTGGTCGGGAGGCGGAGGAAGATGATGCTTTATCTTTTTTAGGGACCGTCTTGGAAGTTTTGGCCGTGGTTATAAGGTGAGGAAGACAGGTGAACTGGGATGTAGTATTTTCGGCTAAAGCTCGGTGTTTTATAGCGTTTAAATGGGCATAGGAAATAGGAGATTGATGAGGTGAGGATGGGAAGAGATTGAAGAAAGGTAAAGTTATTTAATAAAGGAAGACACCCCATATTTATAGAGGGGCAGTGACGGGTCGAAGGTGGTGATGTCCGACCGACACTAGCATGCATTTAATGTTTTTGGGAAATGGGCCGATGGGACGTTTCGATCACTTTGAATGTTAGCTTCACGAGGATGATGTCATAACTAGAAGTTCGAGAAAATCGAGGTCAAAATCATTTCATATCATTCTATTCTAAGAAACGCGGGGACTTTTTGTATACGGTCAAAATCGAGGGAGCATGATTTTGGAGTCTTAAATCGAGTTATGGGTCCGAGTTCAGGAGATTTGAAGTAGAGATCAGATCCGGCTGAGGAACTCCCGCCTCGAGGAAGCTGATTGAGGGCCTGGCGCGATTTGCATCAAGGGCGTTGCAATCTCAAAGTCAATCAAGAAAGAGCGTGAATTTCTCAAAGACACGTGGACCTGGGCATTAATTATAGGATAAGGGTAGTACAAAATGGTATAAGTCCGTACTAGGCCATTATACACCTGTACCAATAGAATCCTTTAATTTTTATGAGGAATGTACTATATTAGGGAGTTCTCCTATATAAAGGGGACCCCAATCATATTGTAAAGGCATCAGATCATTCATTGCAATAGAACATTTTTATTCTTCTCGTTTAACGTGCTATCCAATTATTTTTCAGCTTTATTGCTTTTACTTTATTGTTCATACTTTATTATTTTTAGCTGACCTCGAGGTCCCTGGATAAGTCAAGCTCGAGACTCCCTACTGTTACAACAACACTGATTTGGTTCTTTATTCTCCTTACTTATGCTCAATATTACTTGTATAATCACCAATATTAGAATATATCACGTATCTATAAAACCATTAAATATCTTTAATTATCAAGCTCATTTTTCAAGGTAAACAATTAAGTTGGTCCTTGATAATTTGGAACAAGAAAAAGGGATGATAACAACTAGTAAATGCGAAAATGTATAGAAATTAATTGCAGTAAAAGTGAGAGTAGCTAGAATTTCTTATTGAATATCTGCTAGGTTGAACAGAAGTTGACTGATATTTTATGTAGTAATTGTGGTATATTCTTAAAGATTGTGCGCAAAAAAAAGAATTTAGAAGATTTACAAGAATGGAGTTAGGGATATTTATACTACGGTACAAGTGTAAACATCCCCTAGTATTATAGCTAGACCTTATTGGCAATATTTGCATCAGGCCTGTACCTCGCCGGTTACGGTTACGTGGGGGGTATGATATTCGGGCGCAGTTATGGGTGGACACTACGTATCTCGGAGTTTAGTATCCATTGGGCCCTTTCGAGTTAGGATGTCCTCTACCAGAAATGAACGTGAAGTAATATCCGTATCTAGAGGTTCCGGACCATATAATCGGAAAAATGGCGCAATTGACTCAAGAGTGACTGCAAACTGTCTTTCATAATATGTGCCACCTGTCACAACTTGTTACTACCAATATAGATAGTCTCCCCCCAAACACTTTCCTAATCATTCCCCGGAGAATATTCGGGATGTGGAAAGGCTTTGGCGAAAAATTCCATTAAATCACCATCATTGTCATGCTCTGACCTTAGGGAGCAGGACTGGCGCTTAGCCGGGGTAACCCGGTCAAGAAAGCCTTGGTACCTATTATCTATCCTTGCCCGTGAATAATTTACAAGGAAATAACTTGTAACGATCAATCGTGAAAATTGAAATGTACAATACCCATTTTTATCAATTAAAGAGCTTCGTTAGTAGATGACAAAATAATATAAGTGTGTGGTCCATAAGTGGAATGAAAGGACACAACGACATTTTTAGTTCTTCCTCGTGCATACGTGACCCAAAGTGTGTCAACGGAGCATCTAAATAGACATAAGAACAAAGTAACGGTGACAAGACCTTCGCTATACCTCAAAAATAATGTACAAGGAGTCAATATTGTTGGACAGTGTTTTGCACAAGACAAAACTGATGCGTTTTTATTAAGGGGTGTGAATAGGAAATGGAAGAGGCACCTTTTAGATTGCACCTCTCCATATCACCCTTCCTTTGTCTATAAATTTAGAAGTTTGGCCTCATTTTTGAGACATAAAATCAGACATGGAAAATCTTAAATCTTCTCCCCTCTTTTATACATTGTTGCATTATTTTCTAAATAAACATAAGCGTCAAGTGTGATTTGCTCCATTTGTTGAGTTCGCTGAAGTTCTGTTTTTTAAAGTGCCGCTATCACAGAATAGTTATTCCGTTCTATCCTGGGAGGAATTAATCCGTATACCTTGAGCAACAGTGAGGGGATTAAATTCCTTAAGGACACATTGTGCATTCAGTGGGCTCGGAATTATTTTACGTTTTGTTTATTGAACTAACGTTTGTTTACTTTTCTAATTTTGAACACAATAATACCAACAATCTTAAGGAATTTCATAGAATTATTTTCGGACAGCTAATGGAGGAAAAAGTAGACGAAAACGGTGGACATGTCTTTTTACGAGCAAGTGCAATATTTTGGATTTGCATAATAACAAAACTACAACGACTTGACGTCATGTTTGTTCGGATAAGTTTCATCCAATGAATTTGTTTTTGTCGTTCTATTAGCATGTAGGAAATTAATCGTACATGGCATTGATGGCGTTAAGTTCAAATATATTAAATGAAATGGTTTGTCATGGTTGATTAATATTTTTGGCAATTCTCAGCCCCTACTCTCTTGTAATCAACGCCATATATATTGTTTGGTTCACATAAAGAGATTTGTTCAAGATTGAATGCAGAATTACATTCAAAAGGGATTAATTGGTTATTAGAGATGACAGATCGACAGTATTTTTGGTCGATGAAGGTTTCGTTCCGTGGCTTTACATCAAAAGTAGCCCAATATAAACAAGGTAGATTTTAGATACAATAAGGTCATTGGATATTTTTCTGAAGCGAACATCTTTGTCAGAAAAGCGAAAGTGGAGGAACTTCCTTAGTTCATGGCAATTAAAGATTTCTCAAGTGAATTATAAATTGTCAATAATCGGGTTCTACTCTCTTTACTCTATGCATTTTTATGTAATTTTCTATCCTATGTGATTTGTGAAATTTAATCTCTGCAAAGCTTAGGATAGAAGCGTATTATATGATGATCTCAAAATATATGTTACTTGCATGTTGTGATGATTATGAATAACATGTGGCTAGAGAACAAGTTCGTTTTCTATTTACCAAATGGCAACTGGGTAGTTGATATACAACTTGGTAAAATGAATGAAAATATATGAAAGATTATTTTCAAGGTTGTAAGATATGAATTAGGATTGACTTAATACTTGAAAGTATCCTTGAGATAATGAATATAATATATGTAAAGATGAACATATATGTATTTGATTAGAGAAAGAGATCAAATTATTTAAAGTGTTATAATGGTTTAGTTGAGAAACCATTTGGAAAGGGAATTAAAATTCTCGTGATTGTCTACACTCGTTATGGAGAAAAAAAATCTTCATAATTTTCTACTCCTGCTTCGAGATTAAAATCTGTGTGATTTTGTACTCGTTCGTTGAGATTAAAGTCTTCGTGACTTTCTACTCATTTTTCGGAAATTAAAGTCTAAGTGACTTTATACTCTTTGGAGATTAAAATCTTAGTGATTTTCTGCTCCAATTTATTATTCGGTTTGAAGATTAAAAACTTCAGCGTTTATTAAATTTGATTGTGTCACATATTATTCAGTTTGAAGATTAAAACCTTAACTGTTTATTAGATCTAGTTGTAGATGTTACTCGGTTTGAAGATTAAAAACTTCACCGTTTATTAATTCTGAATGTGTCAGATTGGTTTGAAGATTAAAAACTTCACCGTTTATTAATTCTGAATGTGTCAGATTGGTTTGAAGATTAAAAACTTCACCATTTTCGTGACACAAACAACAATTCTTTTGGTTGGATCAACAATGTAATAGGGGCGTCGAATATGAATCTCTTTTTAAAAAAATATGTTTGGAATACGAAATTATTCACCAAACGGTCGCCCCTTAGTCACCGCAATTTAATGGATTGTGGAAAGAAAGAATAGAACGTCAAAGGAAACGATGAATGCCTAGTTGATAAGTTCTGGTTTATCCAAAATTTGTGGGGGTAAGCATAGGGGAAGCTATGCTTATAGCTTACCGAAAAGAAGAAAA
>MU705578.1:69448-83285 GCA_026770625.1 Nicotiana glauca | reverse complement strand
GGGGGGGGGGGGGTATTTAGGTAAAGTGTAATTTCTTAAACCCAAAAGGATAAAAATCGGATCGAACACTGTTGATTCCATTTGATAAGATATGCAACAAATAGTAAGGCATATCATATTTCGATTCATAAATCATAAAATCCCAACATTCATATTAATACCGTTATCGAATCAAATAATGTTGAATTTTTTGAGAATATTTATCCATACAAAAAGAAATGTGAGTCGTCTAGTGAAATATCTAAGCGAACTTGGGAAGAAGCAAAGGAAAGTACACCTAATGAGGTGAATCCAAGACGTCAAAGGACAATTGCTTCCATTGGATCATATTTTCTGACATTCTTGTTAGAAAATGAGCTTCAAACTTTGGAAGAAGTTATGTATTCCTCGGAAAGAAGCTGTCAATAGTAAGATAGAATCCATATTAAGTAATCATACTTGGAAAAATAGTTGGTCTTCCTCCAGGAAATAAATCTTTGGATTCTAAGTGGATTTTCAAAAGGAAAATAAAAGTTGATGGTATTATTGACAAATATAAGGCAAGATTGATTAAGGATTAAGACAATGAGAAGGCTTGGTTACTTTGACACATGCTTACCGGTACGAGTATAACATCTATTCGAATGGTAATAGCGTTAGCCATCGTGTATGGCCTTGAAATCCATCAAATGGGCGTAAAGATAACCTTCTTAAATGGATATTTGGATGAAGAAAATCTAAATGGAACAATCTGAAAGGTTTGTAGTTCCTGAAAAAGAAAAGAAGGTGTGTCGACTTGTTAAGTCACTTTACAGACTAAGACAAGCACCCAAACAATGGCATGCGAGATTTGACCAAATAATATTGTCAAATGGTTTCAAAAATTAATGAGTATAAATAAATGTGTTTACGTTAAGAATACTTCAAATCATATAGTCATTATTTAATTATATATAAAATATTGATAAAATATTTAAAATGTGGGTGCTTTTACTTATGCATGACAAAAGCCAATGTTAGACGTAATGTCTAAATGATATAATTTTTGAACCCATTTATATAGTAGTTGGTAAATTCATCAGTTGTTTAGTCTTAATGACGACTAGCTGATGAAACTACTAATTCGGAAGTTGGTCACGTCCCTTTCTCAAAAGATCATTTTCTTTATTGAAAATTTATATTGTTTAGTTCTTTTATGAAATGATATCACTTTGAAGGTTGTGACTTTTCATAGAAAGATACGTCTGTACGTTTTTGTATGGATATGGTCGTTCATGAACGAATGTATTAATATGTTGGTCTATAATGAGGTGAACCAACTAATGAACATGACCAAAATCCATTGCAAGTTTGATTTATTTTATAAATGAAGGTGCTATAATTTACATGTCATATATACGTATGAATAAATAGCATACAAATGCTTGGAAATGGCGGAGTGATTGCGAAATGTGTTATATATTAAAAGGTTGTGGTCACAACTGATGACAATCATTCCAGTTGTTGTAATAATATACTATTACTACATAAAGTGTAGTCAATAATCTGATATGCAATCGAAAGTCGAGACGTATTATTCTACGACATAAGAAAATATTTAACTTTAATGATAATGAAACGAGTTTTGAAGTGTTTGAAATATACTCTAAATTATGCTTTGCACTACAATAAGTATCCCGCGATAATAGAAGGGTATAGTGATGCAAATTAGATCACTGGTTCAATCGATTCTAAACCATTGGTGGCGGAGCGATATCTTGAAAATCGTCCAAACAAATATGTATTGACTGCTCTACAGTGGAGGTTGAGTTTATAGCCTTAGACAAGGCCGGCGAAGAAGCTGAATGGCTCCGGAATTTCTTGAAAGATATTCTATTTTCACCCAAACCTTTGGAACCTATATGTATACATTGTGATAGTCAAGCGGCAATAGGCAGGGCAAGGAGCGTTATGTATAACGGAAAATCTCGTCACATTCGTCGGAGACACAATGCCGTTAGATAACTACTCTCTAGCGATGTTATCATGATTGACTACTTAAAGTCAAGAGATAACGTATCGGATCCACTTACAAAAGGCCTATATAGAGAGGTAGTTGAAAGATCATCGAAAGGAATGAGGCTAAGGCCTAGGACAAGTCATCATGGCGGTAACTCTACCTAGCAGACTGGAGATCCCAAGAGCTAGGTTCAAAGAGGTCAAACAAAGTTATGAATGACGGTTCAACATTTTCAAATAACTCAACACATTCTCGTGATGAAGACAATATTCAGAAATCAAGGTAAAGCATTAAGACTTTTTGATGAGTCAATAAAGCTTAAAGCTTTTAATGATTTTCTAAGTCTGGCAGGATATGACCAGATAGTGTGTCTATAGGATTATACGTTTAGAAATCACCTATGTGAGTGTTAAGTGTAAGCATCTTTAAGGGGAATGAAAGTAAAGGCCCATTCTCTAAGCACTCATGAAACCAGGCGGTGTTCATGGCTGAAACGAACACAACTGTGAGAACCAAAAACGGTTAAGGGTAAATTGTGTGACTTATGGTTGTCTAGGTACACACCAAAGTGCGACGATTCAAAGATATCAAATCTATCGATTGACCGAGTATATCCGACATATGTTCACTACGGAAAGTTCAAAGGGAAACCTACTTATCCAAATGCGATTAATCCTTATTTGTGAATCACACAGTATTTTCATGCATGTTTTTCCTCATATGACCATTCCCCATTCATGTAATGGATTGTTGCATTTTTATTAAGGGGTGTGAATGAGAAATGGAAGAGGTACCTTTTAGATTGCACCTCTCCATATCACCCTTCCTTTGTCTATAAATTAAGAGGCTTGGCCTCATTTTTGAGACATGAAATCAGACATAGAAAATCTGAAATCTTCTCCCCTCTTTTATACATTATTGCATTATTTTCTAAATAAGCGTCAAGTGTGATTTGCTCCATTTGTTGAGTTCGCTAAGTTCTGTGATTTGAAGTGCCGCTATCACAGAATAGTTATTCCATTCTATCCTGGGAGGAATTAATCCGTATACCTTGGGAAACAGTGAGGGGATTAAATTCCTTAAGGACACATTGTGCATTCATTGGGCTCGGAATTATTTTACATTTTGTTTATTGAACTAACGTTTGTTTACTTTTCTGATTTTGAACACAGTAATACCAACAAAAACAAACTACAATTTATAGTACTCTACAAGGTTAATTAAAGTTTAGAGTCGTCACCTAATGTTTAAGGTACACAAGACACCTATATACACTATATAATTTACACTTTGACTATGGTCTACGGAACCGTTAAGATTCTGAGTAAGGGTTCAAGTTATCTCGAGGGGAAGGTATTAGGCATCCCTCAAGATCCACAAAACGTGGTTCATGTAGACTCGATCAAATAAATGAGAGAAGGTTCAAAAGAACAATTAACAAATACTCACAACTATTACAAAGAATAAAAGAATGATCAACGTGTACATAGTGAACAATGATGATATTAAATATGTAATGAGTATGTGCGGTTGAAGTATGCGAGTGTTCTTGGTGTTTTTAAATGAGATGATTGAATATGTTGACTCGTATGAAATACATGTAAAATGGACAAGGAAATCGTATTCCAAAAGATAAGCTGAGTGTAAAGTGAGATGCGAAAGAATTAAAAAGGATATTAAAGAATGACATTTTTAGTGTAAATTGAATAACATGAAAAGAATCGCACTTAAAGAGTACATGTTAGCTCAAAGTGTTTGAACAAAATCTTGAACTTAAAAGAATACACTTGAAGAGAAAAGACTCATGATTAGAGTTTAAAAAATTTAGATGGATGACTACAACAAGAAGAAACTTATTTAAAGTGAATTGACTAAAGTAAGTAATTTATAGATGAAGTGGCCTGAAAGTGTAACTAAACATTATGGCAATTGGCACACATGCAAGAAGATAAACAATTATCTTATAGAAAATTTCATGCTTATGCAAAGCGAACAACTAGTTTAATTAATTAGGTTCATATCGATCCTAGTCAATTAATCAAGTTGCAAATGCGTATCTAATATTCTAATTACAGATGCAAGCTACACACTTATTTGGCACACATGTTTAGTGTTGATTATTTAACTAGATGTATTTTATCCTAAGTGTTGTCACATATAAACAAATATCAAGCAAGCACAACTAAGTAATTAGATATGAATTATGATATATATCTACTATTTTGACTATACTTATATTTTTTGAGTACATTCAGGAACGGAAAGTACGAAGCGGGAAGGTACGATGGGGATTCGCCTTTAACTTTTGTCTTCACACATCGTCTTTGAAAGATAACTCCCAGGTAGGGTACCTCGCAAAAGAAACAACGAAATGTTACTAAATAATATAACTATAATATATAAAGAATGAAAGTAAATATTTTTGTATTCTTGAACGATTATCTGAAAATGTTTTTTGGAAGATAGTTTTTTTGAATGGTTTGGAAATTCTTTTGAAAAATAGTTTTTGGGAATAGTTTGAAAATATTTGGAAAATTAGTTTTGGAAAATAGTTTAAAATAATATAGGAATGTAACGACCCGATCGGTCGTTTTGAGTATTTACACTTTGCTATAGTTTGAGGGTACGAGTTTATCCGTATGATGTATTATGACTTGTGTGAATCATCGATTTTGGTTTTCATGCTACTCACAATCGATTTGGAAGAATGAATTTCATTGCTGAAGCTTTAAGTTGAAAGAGTTGACCAAGTTTGACTTTTTAGTATTTGACATCGGATTGGAGTTTTGATAGTTCTTTTAGGTCTGGATGGTGATTTTGGACTTGGACGTATGCCCGAATTTATATTTGGATGTTTCTAGAAGGTTTCGGCACAACTTGGCAAAAATTGAAAATTTGAAGGTTCATGAGTTTGACCGAGAGTTGACTTTGAAGATATCAGATTCAAATTGTGGTTCCGAGAATTGGAATAGCTTCGCTATGTCATTTGGACTTGTTTTTAAAATTTGGTTCATTCCTGATTGATTTGATATGTTTCGGCGCGAGTTTTGGAAGTTGAAAGTTCAAAGTTCATTTAAGTTCGAAATGAGGTGTGATTCGTCATTTCGATGTAGTTAGGTGTGATTTGAGACCTCAAGTAGGTCCGTGTTATATTATGGGACTTGTTGGTACATTTGAACGGGGTTCTGAGGGGCTCGGGTGTGTTTTGGATTGGCTTCGGATCATTTCGGAGTTTCATGAGATTGCTGGTTTTCTGGTGTTTCAGTTGTGCTTCACGATCGTGGGAGATGGAACGCGATCGCGATGGGTATATCTGGTTAGTGGAGTTGTTTGTTCTTCGTGTTCACACTTTAGAGATTGCATTCACACCGGGTTAAAGTTTTTAGTATTCGTGTTCATGTCCACGGCTATGCGTTCGCATAATGTTGAGTAGGGCTGGTCAGTCTTGATGGGTTCTTCATCGTGTTCGCGACGGTTTGTCTGCGATTGCGGAGGTCTGGTAGTGTGCTTCATCGCTTTCGCGAGGGTGTTGCGGCGAACGCATAGTGTAAAGTGTGGCAATGTGAATTTGTGCTTCGCGAACGCGAGGATGCTACCATGTTCGCGAAGGGTATTTCTGGAACAATGATATAAAGAACTCTATTTTGAAGGTTTCGGACATTTGAGCTTATTTTGAGCTGTGGAGCTCGGATTTGGACGATTTTGGAGGTGATTTTAACTATATGGATTGGGGTTAGTGTTCTCTACTCGATTTTGATTATGTTTCATGTCTCTATCCTCATTTTTAGCATTTGGTTGATATTTTAAAGACAAAATTTGGAGGTTTTGACTAAAGTTTCATAGAGCAAATTTTTGAGTTTTGAATATCGCTTCAGCGTCCAATTTGAGTGGAACTGGTATGGTCAGACTCGTAATTTAATGGATTGTCGAATTTTTTAAGTTTTGTCAGGTTCCAAGGTTCGGGCGCGAGTTTGACTTTTTTATTAATTTTGGTCTTTTGATTTAAGATTCGACCTTTATCGATTGGGTTTGTTCCCTTTGGCATTATTTGATGTATTGAGTATCTTTTTGCTAGTTTCGAGCTGTTCTGAGGTCGGTACGTTCAGGATAGCATTTTGGAGCATTGTTTGGCTTGCTTGCCATTGGATTTGGCTTGTTCGGGTTAAGTAACACTTCTAAACTTGGTGTTGAGGGTATGAAACCCGAATTATGTGTTATTTGATTGATGTTGAGGTGAAGGGCATGCTAGGTGACGGGCTTGTGGGTGTACATCGTAGTAACTATGATTTAGTCGATTCCATAAAACTGTGCAACTATCTTATTTGAACATTCTATACTCTATGTGTTATAGCACTTTAGCTGTAACTTATGCTATAAATGATGTTTAGGCTATACGGTGGTACTATTTGGACCCACAGTGGTTGCTCTTAGCTGTTGAGTTATTTGCTTAATTGCAATTATGTACTCAATCGCATTCACCATTACATATCATATCTTAGTCTCTGTTATTGTATATTATCACATTATCATATCATGATTTTGGGCGGCTTAGCATGAGTGTTTGTGAGCCCGAGAGACCGGAGAGATTGATGACCGAGTGAGGTCGAGGGCCTGTTGTGAGTGATATTTATGGGATTGGACTGTATGCCACAACAAGCTTTTTTTATTCATCCCAGGATTTGGCTTATTATTATAGCGCTTGAGCTAGATCGTCCCCTCCGGTATCTGCACATCCACCGTGGGTGCAATTACTAGCAATTATTTACATTTGGGCTGAATCTGCCCTGAACCTATCATGTTTGGGTCGGATCTGCCCCATACAGTTCTGAGTGACTGAGTGTTGAGCATGCTGAGTGAGAGTACGAGACAGATAGATTGAGTACTCTAAGAGTGTAAGTACATGAGTACATCATTGAGATACATTATATTTGGCATGCGTACTTGATATACATGCATAGAGGTGCATTTCCTTCTTCTACCTTGTTGTGGCGACATTCATGATTTCACGTGTATATTGACATGTAGGCATAGAGATGTATTTTCCTCATGCTATCTGAAAATGAAACATCTTATTTATTGTTGAAAGGTTTTTGGGAAACATCACAGTTTATAAACTTACTTATATGTTTTTTTGTGTTTCGGCGAAAGATTTGGGATTTACTGTTATACCTGAAAAACATGCCTATTTTCCGTAACTGTGAACTGTTACACCCCATATTTTCGTACGTGAGAGTACGTCGTAAGTCAAGTGATGAAAGCTCAGAAATAAGATTATATTTGGAAGCATATAAAGTAAGTTAATCATGTTACCTTAGAGGTTACAAATACATAAGATCATGAATAACGAGTACCAAGAGGGTTGGTAAGCTTAGAAGCGAAACCAATTGAAGAAACTAAGTTTCGTCGAAAGTCGACAAGTTTGGAATGTTATAACATGTACTTTGGGGTGAGAGTATGGTTCTTAAAATGATACGGAGGTTATGCTATGAGTTATTTTAGTCTTATGATAGTCATTTTCTATGTTTTGAAGGTAAGCAATTTGTGAAACAAAAGTTGGCAAAGGTCATCATAAGTTACATTCATAATATGCTGAAAATTAGGTCAAATGTAGCTGAGATTTTCTCCAAATAATCTTGGATTTATTGTATGTTATACCTACCAAATTTAAGATATATGAGTCTAGTTTATAACTCATTAAACCGTTCATTTATACAACATTGGAGTAGAGACATATTTGCAGTTTCACGAGACCGCGCAGATTGCATAGGTGACAGGTAGGTGTGTCACTAAAGCTTTTTGATCGATACATTTTGTGTGTTTATAGTGTCTTTTTGGGAAATTATATACCAAATTTGAGGTCTTGGAATGAAGTTTCTAATGCTCATAACTGTTTGTTCATATGACACCCAGTTAAAAAGATATAAGCGTCGGAAGAAGATCCAATACTAGGGTGCCAAGATAGCACCTCTTTGATTTTTCAAAAGTTGACATATAGGTCTTAAGTCGTCTCTCTCTTCATTGTTACATATAACCCCCATAAAACCCATCCTTGAGCTCTCTAATAGGGTTTCAAAGAAGATTAACATCCCGGGATCGAAATCAAGAAGCGATAACATTAGAACGATCCCTACGACGTAATTATCATTATATTGCCTCTCTTTTTATTTGTAGTTTGAGTTTTTGAAGGTACTTCATAGTGAATAAAATGTCTAATTTTAAGTATTTAAATATCAAGGAAGAGTGATAAATTAATTTTCTAATAGTTATAACTCACGGGACGGCGATCGAAAGCCGAGAGCTTGATTTATTCCACTTTTAGTGAACTGTTTTGTTGTCCACTCGTGTTGGCCTATTGTGATGATGATTTATAGAGTTTGGAAGTATAAAAGGGCATGGAGAAACACCACATGTGCTAGGGTAGTAGGTTGGTCGCTCGTCGTTGCAGTTTTAGGCTAATTGATAACTTATTGATTGGTGTGTTATGGTATATTTGCAGTTTTTGTTGTATTAAAGGCCCCGAATTGTAATTATGTTGGTTTAGAGTTGATGATTGTATTGTGGTCATATCTTTCCTGTAGTAGGCTTGAGGCAACAGTAAAATTAGGGTAAATGCTGCCTGTTTTATTTTAGAATCGAGTTATCATTTGACATACATGATATACAAGCGCCATCTAAGTTGTATATGTACTTTTTTGTTGTATGGTTGGCGCACTAGTTGTCATAAGCTTGTTGTTGAGATGCACGAATAGAGGTATGTTAAGGCTATCCCTTCTTTTCTTTGGCATGATCCATATGATACAAATGAAACTAACAAATGCACAACTTTCATAAATGACTATATTCATAGAAGTACTAGGGGTGCCTATGTTATTGATTCCCCATGTGTCTTATTATTATATCTTTGGTTCATCGGTCTCAGAAAAAGTACATAGTTGATAAAGTATATCTAGAAACATATTGATCATATTACTTTCCGAGAGATCTATAGGCTTACTTCATTATGCATTGCATTCATTAATAATATACATGAACTCATGACTAGATGGCATTATATATCCATATATTATATGTATATGGGGTATGGGAAAAGATTACGACGTTATATACACATCACCACCTGATTAGTTAGTATACGTTGAATATTTCACCCACAGAGGCTAAGATTATATGATGAGATGCCCTCAGAGGCTTGATGATGCCCTATGCATGATATGATGCTTATATGCACGTGCATGAAATTATAAATATTTCATGATTCATAGAGCTATTTAGACTTACATGCTGAGTTCTTTACTCCATTTTTCTTTCATGTCTTTTATATACTACTTTCATGCCTTACGTACTTGGTACATTATTTGTACTGACGTCCATTTTGCCTGGCGACACTGTGTTTCATGTCCGCAGGTCCTGATAGATAGGTTGATGGTCCTCCTAGTAGGCTATTAACTCAGTGGAAAGTGTTGGCGCACTCCAGTTGTTTTGTTTGGTCAGTATGATTTGGACATGTATTGATTGGTATAGTGGGGACCTGTCTCGATCTTTATGATATTTATGTACTCCTAGAGGCTTGTAGAAAGATGTCATGTATATGGATACTTGTATGGCCTTGTCAGCCTATGTTTTGAGTGTACAAATGATCATGTCGGACTTGTAGGCCCGTATGTCACATGTATAAGTTTCTATATCATGTTAGGTTGTCCTACGTCTAATATTCCCTTATGTTTTATTCCAGTTATCTCATGACGGCCCTTCTGGCCCATTTAGCCATGATGGTGTGATAAGAAATATACGGGATGTTGGTACTTGGTTGAGTAAGGCACCAGGTGCCCATCGCGGCCCTCTGATTTTGGTCGTGACATGAACGAGTTGAGCATCTTATCTCTGAGTTATTTCTTATACCATATCTATTGTATTGTAGTTTGTCACGCCCCAAAAACCAAGGAGCGGGACCGGCGCTCAACCGAGTAAACCCGACTGAGCAGGCTTGTTAGGTTTCATACTACCCAAATTCGTCTTTGAATAAAGAGGAAATGTATACCATTAATCAAATTCTATAAATATATCATTAACGACTTTCATTTTATTTCCATTAGCAACTTCGTTCATAATTTTCAAAATATTACAAGTTTTATACATATTTTCCAAATATCAATAATTCTAATTCAATTCCCCATTATCAAACACCACTCATAACCTGTCTACGAAGCTTCTAAATACAACTGAAGAGTAGTATGGAAATGCCGGCAACAAGGCTCCGGCTATACCTCAAAATACAAGTACATGATGAACAAATGATACAGGACACATGAGTTGTTATTGGTTATTGGATTTGGACTCTAAACCTTGTCCCAGCTCGTCACTACTTTCAACCTAAGGTTAGGTTTGTTACTTATTGAGTACATGGGATCAGCTGTACTCATACTACACTTCTGCACCTTGCGTGAAGATGTTGGATGTCGATGTTGTTGTGTACGGTGGGAGCTGGATCGGAAAATGTGCCTGCGTTCCAGTTATGGCTATCACTAGTCCTTGGTAGCATTAGATTCAAATTATGTTAATTTACATTTCAAACAGATGTTGTAATTGTTTCAATTCAGTTTTGTAATGACATCGAAATCTTAGGCGCTCGTGATTTGTATTACCAATCCTTAAGGAATTTTTTGTATAAAAGCAGTTGTATTATCTTTTCTTATCTTAATAAATCTCATTAAATTGGATAGTTGATTATTGGCTTACCTAGCATGTTGGGTTAGGTTCCGTCATAATTTATTCCACTTTTAGTGGACTGTTTTGTTGTCCACTCATGTTGACCTGTTACGCTGCTGATTTATAGAGTATTGAAGGATAAAAGGGCATGGAGAAATGCCACATGTGGTAGGGTAGTAGGTTAGTCGCTCATCGTTACAGTTTCAGGCTAATTGATAACTTATTGATTGCTTGTGTTATGGTATATTTGTGGTTTTGGTTGTATTGAAGGTCCTGAATTGTAATTAGGTTGGTTTTGAGTTGCTGATTGTATTTTGGTAGTATCACGCCTATAGTACGCTTGTGGGAGCAGTAAAATCAGGGGAAATGCTGTCCGTTTTATTTTAGAATCGAGTTATCGTTTGAGATACTTGATATACTAGCACCATCTAAGTTGTACATGTACTTCTTTGTTATAGGGTTGGTGCACTAGTTGTCATAATCTTGTTATTGGGTCGCATCAATGACTTGAGGTATGTTAAGACTGTCACTTCTTTCCTTTCGCATGATCCATATACAAACGAAATGAATAAATGTGCAACTTTCATAAATGACTATATTCATTGAAGTACAAGGGGTGCCTATGTTCTTGATTCCCTATGTGTCTTATTATAATATCTTTTGTTCATGGGTCTCAAAAAAATACATAGTTGGTAAAGTTTATCTGGAAGCATGTTGATCCTATTACTTTCCGAGAGATCTCATAGGCTTACTTTATTATGCATTGCATTCATTTATACATGTACATTGACCCATGACCAGATGGCGTTATATACACGTATATTATAGGTATATGGGATATGGGAAAAGGTTACGGTGTTATATACATACCACCACTTGATCAATTGGTATACGTCAAAGATTTTGCCATAGAGGTCGAAATGATATGATGGGATACCCTCAAAGGCTTAATGATGTTATGTACGCATATACCTATATATGATATGATGCTTATACGCATATGCATGACATTATAAATGTTTCATGATTCACAGAGCTATTCAGACTTACATGTTGAGTTCTTTACTCCATGCTTCTTTCACGTCTTTTATATAGTGCTTTCATGCCTTACATACTCGGTACTTTATTTTTACTAACATTCCTTTTGCCTTGGGACACTGTGTTTCATGCTCGTAAATCCTGATAGACAGGTTGATGGTCCTCCTAGTAGGATATCAGCTCAACGGAAGGTGTTGGTGCACTCCACTTGCTTCGAAGTTGCCTATTTGTTCAGTATGATTTGGACATGTATTCATTGGTATGGCGGGGTCCTGTCTCGGCCTTTATGACATTTATGTACTCCTAGAGTCTTGTAGATAGATGTCATGTATATAGATACTTGTATGGCCTTGTAGGCCTATGTTTTGAGTGTACAAATGATCATGTAGGCCCATATGTCGCACGTATAAGTTTCAGTATCATGTTGGGTCGTCCTACGTCTAGCATTCCCTTATGTTTTATTCAGGTTATCTCATGACTGCCCTTTTGGACCATTTACCCATGATGGTATGATAAGAAATATACGTTATGTTGGTACTTGGTTGAGTAAGGCACTGGGTGCCCGTCGCGGCCCTCTGATTTGGGTCGTGACAAAAGTGGTATCAGAGCAGTTCTGTCTTAGGGAGTCTACAAGCCCTGTCTAGTAGAGTCTTATTTATGGGTGTGTTTTCACCACACTTATAAGCAGGAGGCTACAGGAAATTTAGGACTATCACTTTTTCTTCTTACTCTAGATCGTGTGGTAGAGCTTAGTTGAAGAATTCAAACTCCTAAAATTCAACTTTATTCGTAATACAACGATACCTATATCAAGAAATTCAGTTGGTAAAAGATTGTGGTTGTGGAAGAGTTGAGTCAGATGAACTCGATTTTGCATCATGCTTATGATGAGTAAATGTGTTCTTCAGCAGATCATGTGTGTTCTAAGGCGTATAAGCTTATTGATAAGGAGCCCTAAAGCATCAATATCTATCCACCCATATGGTAAAAAGCAATAAGAGAATGAGAAGTTAGATACAAGTTTCAACAAGTAAAAGAAGCAATTTGAAGAAGGTATCTTGCCAGTAAACGTAGCCGGGACCATACAACATACTAAATTCCATGTCATCGAAGGTGACATGAGGTATAACACGCTCCTCAGGAGGCCTTGGATAAACAACATGAGGTCAATACCTTCAACTCTTCATCAGATGATGAAGTTCCCAAAGGAGGATAGAGTGAAAACGATTTACGGGGAGCAACATGCTGCAAAGGAAATGTTTGCAGTTGAGGAGGTGGTGCTGATATCAGAGCCTTCGACCTCGGAGAAACCGGGCACCAAAGGTAAGCAAACGGCTAGCAATCATCATACCAAGCCTCGACGGAATTGGAGCAACAGGTAATCAAGGATGGAGAAGAGAATTTCCTTACTCCTCAAACCTTCTTCGCTCCGGAAGAGTCTGATTCAACCAAGTCAACTATCGAGGAATTGGGGTAGGCCATACTAACCGAATACATGCCCGAGATAAAGGTATGCCTGGGAACGGTATTAACCCCCGAACTCAAGAAAAAACTCATGCAATTTCTTATTATTAATATGAATTGCTTTTCTTGGTCCCATTTAGATATGACAGGGATCCCACCAGAGATAACTAGTATCGGCTTAGCCTTGACCCCAGGTTCAAATCGGTAAAGCAAAAAAGGAGACCCTTGTTTGAGGTGAAGCATGCATTCATAAAGGACGAGGTAACCAAACTTCTTAAAATAGGGTCTATTCGAGAGTTAAAATACCCCGAATGGTTATTGTAACGACCCGGCCGGTCGTTTTTGGAATTCACGCCCCGATCCCCCATTAACTGCTTTCCCTAAGTTCATTTCTGCTATGTTGGTTTGCCGGGACGTTCGGTAGTAGGATTCGGAGTGTTTTGGGACACTTAGTCCCTAAATGAGAGCTTAAGAGTTGAAAAATGATCCGTATTCGGAGCAGTGTGAAGACGACCTCGGAATGAAAATCCGATGGTTTCGTTAGCTCCGTTAGGTGATTTCGGGGTTGGGAGCGTGTTCGGAATGTTATTTGGAGGTCCGTAGCTCTTTTAGGCTTAAAATGCCGAAGTTTGAATTTTTGAAGTTTACAGT
>MU705578.1:47626-68776 GCA_026770625.1 Nicotiana glauca | reverse complement strand
GGTTTAAGGATTTGAGCAAGTTTGAATGATGTTATGGGACATGTCTGTAGGTTTGGTTGAGGTCCCGGGGGCCTCGGGTGTGTTTCGGATGTTCAACGGAGCAATTTGAAGTTAAAATTCATAGCAGAAAATTGCAGGTCTGTTATCCTTCTACGCGTTCGCATAGAAGGCATCGCAGTCGCGGTGCATTAATTTCCTTCTCATCGCGTTTGTGTCCCCATATACGCGTTCGCGTAGTGCATTTCTGGAGGGTGTCCAATCCCTTCTTCGCGTTCGCATTCCTTTTGCCGCGTTCGCGTGGTTCGCCTAATTCCTCATCGCGTTCGCATCCCATCTATCGCGTTCGCGTAGGCCATCGAACCCAGGCCTTCGCGTTCGCGTCCCTCCCTTCGCGAACACGTAGGTCAATTTTGACTCCCCATAATTTTCTTCTTCGCGAATGCGTGATAGCGTCCGCGTTCGGGATGGTCTAAATACCTGCCAAACAGATTAAAAATCCCATTTTGAGGGTTCACCATTTTTACAATATTTTGACTTCTAGAGCTCGGTTTTAGGAGATTTTTCGAGGGATTTTCAGAGACAACGATTGGGTAGCGATTCCTTACTCCCTTATGATTAATACTCACTAAGCTAACCTCAAATTCAACTTTAATTTCGGATTTTTGAATGAAAATTTGGGGTAAAGTTCTTAGACATAATTGTGAGGATTTGAGGGGGCATTTGACCTCCGATTTGGGAGATTTTTATATGGTTAGACTCGTGAGAGTACGAGGTTTCTAAAAATATAATAATTATTCGATTCCGAGACATTGGCTGGAGGGGCATTTTGGTCATTTTACCTATTTTTGCGCCCTAGTTTTGATTTTATTAGTGGAATCAGTTAATTGCAATATTATTTACGATATGAAATTGAATTGAATAGATTTGGGCCTTTTGGAGTCGGATACTCGTGGCAAGGGAATCGTTCCCTAGTTGATTTTGCACCGGTTCGAGGTAAGTGGCTTGCCTAACCTTGTGTGGGGGACCTCTTCCCTTAGGACTTCTTATGTGTTGATTTACATGCCTTGTACGCGAGGTGACGGGCGTATACTTGTGCAATTTGTTGAAAATTCACTTTACTTGAAATGCTCAAACTGTATTTTCTCCGTTATTTGACTGACTTCAATGCAAGATTAAAATTGTGTTAGTTATAAAAGTATGACTAGATAGAATTTACTGCTTAATTTGTTTAATTGTTTAATTGCCCTACTTGAAATTTACGTGAAGCATGTTAGGCCAGAATTTAACTGTTACTTGTATTTTTGTATTTCATTCTCTGAATATTTCCCCTATTTGGTTGTGTTTTTACATTGGGACTACGGGTTCAATTCTCGGGAGATCCTTGCTATTGATATTATGGACTATGGGTTCGATTCCTGGGAGATCCTTGCTACTGATATGATGGACTACGGGTTCAATTCCCGGGAGATCCTTGCTATTGATATTATGGACTATGGGTTCGATTCCCGGGAGTTCCTTTGCTACTGATATGATGGACTACGGGTTCAATTCCCGGGAGATCCTAGATATTTAAATGATATGGACTACGGGTTCAATTCCCGGGAGATCCAATGGACAGTTGAGGAATACTTGTTGTGTTATTTTCCTTACTTAGCTTAATTGTCATTGACTTGTAGCTTCTATCCTATTTTGTTGTTATTTCAGATAAATTCCTGATTTACACTGCTCATTATTGTTATTATATTTTATTCCCAGTAGGGCCCTGACCTTCCTCTTCACTACTCAACCGAGGTTAGGCTTGGCACTTACTGAGTACCGATGTGGTGTACTCATGCCTCTTCTGCGCATGTTTTTCATGTGCGGATCCAGGTACTTCTGGTCGGACTTTCTATCAGTGATCCAGGTGATACATTCGGAAACTTGAGGTATATTCTGCCGTGTCCGCAGACCGAAGAGTCTCCTTCTGCTCTAGCTTATATTTAGTAGTTCCATTTCATGTGTTCAGTTGTGTAGACATTTCTGGATGTTAGAGCTGTAACTTATGTTCTTTTAGCCTGTGTTGCCCGTGGGTTTCCGGGTCTTTGGGAGAATTTTAAATTGCTAAGTGTTAAAGTGTATGTGACATGTGGCAACTATACTCATTGTTTACGTTATTCAGTTTTGATTATAAATTCCGCAGATTTGTTATTACTTCCGCAACGTGTTAGGCTTACCTGGTCGCGAAAGACCGGTGACGTCATGACGTGTTCACAATTGGTGAACTAGGGTCGTGACAGTTATCCAACGTAGTTGTAGTTCCTAAAAAGGGAAATAAACGTAGAATGTGCGCAGATTACAAAGATTTGAACAAAGCATGCCCAAAAGACTCTTTCCCACTTCCCAACATCGATCAAATGATCGATGCCACAGCCGGCCACGAGATCCTAACTTTTCTCGACGCTTACTCCGGGTAAATCAAATTCAGATGAATCCGGAGGACCAGGAAAAGACTTTGTTTATTACTAAATTTGAAACTTATTGTTACAATGTAATGCCCTTCGAGCTGAAAAATGTCGGAGCTACATATCAACGCCTAGTTAACAAAATGTTCGAAGGACAAATAGGTAAGACAATGGAAGTTTACATTGATGATATTTTGGTTAATTCCCTACGTGCAGAGGACCATTTAGCTCATGTGCAAGAAACATTAGAAAACCCGAGGAAATACAACATGAAGCTTAACCCGAAGATATGTGCCTTCGAAGTCGGCTCGAGTAAGTTCCTCGGCTTCATGGTGTCGAATCGGGGTATCAAAATTAACCTGGAGTAGATCAAGGCCATCGAGGATATCACGATCGTGGATAGTGTGAAGGCCGTGCAAAGGCTAAAAGGGGGAATAGCTGCTTTGGGTCGATTCATTTTGAGGTCGTCAGATCGAAGTCACTACTTTTTTTCCTTGTTAAAAAAGAAAAAGGATTTCGCATGGACCCCGGAATGCCAACGAGCCTTGGTAGAATTAAAGCGATTTATCGAGCCCGCCTTTGCTTCACACCCTAAAGGTAGATGAAAAATGTTACCTTTATCTGGCAGTGTCCGAGATAGCGGTAAGTGGAGTACTAGTTCGAGAAGAGCAAGGTACGCAATTATCTATTTATTATGTAAGTTGAACTCTGGGAGATGTTGAAACTAGATATCATCACTTAGAAAAATTAGCACTTGCATTGATAAGCACATCTAGAAAGCTAAAGCCATATTTTCAATATCATCCCATATGTGTATTGACCACTTACCCCCTTCAAAATGTTTTGCATAAGCTCGAGTTGTCGAGGCGGTTGGCCAAATGGGCCGTCAGACTTAGCAGGTACGATATTGAATAACAATCCCGTACCGCCATCAAGTCTCAAATATTAGATGACTTCGTGGTTTATTTTACACCGACCCTCGTACCCGAAGTAAAGAAAGAACTCCTGCTAAGTTCGGGTACATCATCGGGGGTATGGACCTTTTTCACTGACGGTGCCTCGAATGTGAAAGGGTCCGACTTGGCATTATCTGGAAGCCACCCCCGAGATACCATTAGATAATCTATCAAAACTTCTAGATTGGCTAACAATGAGGCCAAGTATGAGGCCATGATTACATGTCTCGAGCTAGCTAAGAACTTGGGAGCAGAAGTCATCGAAGCCAAGTGCGATTCTCTATTGATGGTAAACCAAGTAAACAAAAGTTTCAAAGTTTGAGAGGATAGGATGCGACGATTCTTGGATAAGCTACAGGTAACTTTGCACCACTTCAAGGAGTGGACTCTGGATCATGTGCCTCGAGAATAAAATAGTGAGGCCGATGCACTTGCTAATCTGGGATCCTCGATTGAGAAGGATGACATCATCCCGGGGACTATCATCCAGTTATCGAGGTATGTGGTTGAAGAGGGTCATGCCGAAATAAATTCAACAAGTTTGACTTAGGACTGGAGGAAAAAGTATATCGACTATTTGAAAAAAGAAAACTCCCCTCGGACCACAAAGAATCGAGGGCCCTACGGACAAAGGCTGCTAGGATTGCATTAGATAGAGATAGAACATTGTACAAAAGAACATTCGATGTGCCAGTGGCGGTATGTTTAGGGCCGGGGGACACCGATTATGTTCTACGAGAGATCCATGAAGGTACTTGTAGAAATCACTCTGGCACCAAATCTTTGGTTCGGAAAATTATCAGAGCAGGTTATTATTGGGATAACATGGAAACAGATGCTAAGGAATTCATCAAAAAATGTGATAAATGCCAATGTTTTGCACCGATGATCCACCAGCCCAGAGAATAACTCAATTCGGTCCTATCTCTGTAGCCTTTTATGATATAGGAAATGGACATAATCGGCCCTTTATCAACGGCCCCAGGTAAACCTAAATTTATTTTGTTTATGACTGACTATATTTCTAAATGGGTGGAAGCACATGCCTTCGAGAAGGTCAGAGAAAAAGAAGTTATTGACTTCATCTGGGACCACATCATATGCCGGTTCAGGATACTTGCCGAGATTGTATGTGACAATGGAAAATAATTCATCAGCAGCAAGGTGACGGAGTTCCTCGAAGCACAAAAAATAAAGAGGATCCTATCAACACCATACCATCCAACTGGAAATGGATAGGCCGAGTCAACAAACAAAACTATCATTCAAAACATGAAGAAGAGGTTGGATGATGCAAAGGGGAAATGGAGAGAAGTTTTACTCGAGGTCATTTGGGCATATCGAACAAAATCGAAATCTAGCACAGGGACTACTCCATTCTCTTTAGTGTATGTCTCTGAGGCCCTCATCCCTGCAGTTAATGAATTAGTGAATGAATACAAAAATCTGAAGTTTCCTGAAATTTTAGCATGAAGTTTGGGTTATATATCTTTGAAGATTCAGACTTTTTAGGCTGAAGTTTTCATGAGAACACTAATCATTTAGTCTTAAGTTTCCTCTCAGCCTATATCAGACTAGAACAATTTCATGCTATATCAGCATGAAGTTTAGGTTATATATCTTTGAAGCTTCAGATTTTTTAGGCTGAAGTTTTTTGGAAACTACTAGCTTTTTAGAAAAAGAATTTCCACAGTCTGAAGTTATTTTTATATATGTGTGAAGTTCTCTTTCTATATCTTTGAAGCTTCAGACCATTTAGGCTGAAGTTTTCAGGGAAAACACTAGCCATTTAGGCCGAAGTTTCCTATCAGCCTATATCAACATGAAACAATTTCATACTATATCAGCATGAGGTTTTAGCGTATATATCCTTAAAGCTTCAGAATTTTTAGGGTGAAGTTTTCTGGAAATAATTGTTTGGATATTTCGACAATTTTAATGGGTTAAATATTAAGTTTACAAAATTTTTTGAAGATCTATAAGTGAAGACAAGTAAGTGTGATTTGTAAATGACTGTGAGTAGCATAAAATTATTAAAAAAAATTGTAGGCATGAACTGAATTCAGATTTTGTTTCTTAAGTTTAACACTTAAAAATAGGATGAATTATGAAAATAAATGCAGAAAAATATATCATGAAGCTCAATTAGTTGCAGAAACTAATGCGAAATCTAAAGATGAATTGCAATACTTACAACATAGCAATAATTATAAATCTGAAGATGAATCTAGTTCAAGTTCCTATTTTTTGATAAAGTTGCTAAGATAAAAAACTTGAGAGAAGAGGAGATCTTAGACGAGGGTTGAAAGAGAACTTTGACAAGGGATGGAGTCATGGAGGAGATCTTTCACGAATGAGGTTGCAGATCACGTGATCAATGCCTTATGCAGGTTTTATATCTCAGGTTTTATATCTTTTGTCAGGGGTATAATAGTCATATTATTACGTATTTTTTGTCAGCTGGCTACCAATTTAATAATTTTTAAAAATAGGATACATGTTAAAAGGTGGTACAAATATAGGCATAGGACACAAATATTGATCAAATCTTTTGAGTTTTCTCTTCTCTTTTAGAAAACTCACGTTAACTAATTTTGATTTTGTGGATGATTTATTTGAACTTATATGAGTTCGGATAACATCAAAAAGAATAAACTGGGTGATGTTATAAAATAAAGAGTGTAAATTAAAGACAAGTATAGAGAGAAATCGATATATTATTCGAATTCAAACCGATATACATAATAAACTGAAATCTCTTCTATTTATAGAAGAAAGGAAGCTGCAGTGTAAGCTGCTACTATACTAGATATGGATAATCTTCTACTAGGGGTAATGATTATCCATAACGGAATATTGAAAGGATAAGATCATTGTACCTGGTATGGATAATCTTCTATCAGGGGTAATGTTTATCCATAACCTGGTACCGAAGTGATAAGCTTATTATACCCGGTATGGATAATCTTCTATCGGGGGTAATATTTATCCATAACCGGGTATCGAAGTGATAAGCTTATTATACCCGATATGGATAATCTTCTGTTGGGTGTAACGACCGACTGGTCATTTTGCATTTTAGAACCTCGTTCCTTTAAATAAAACTTCCCGCGCTTGTTTTAGCTAATTTATAACTTGCGGGGATGGTTGGTTCAGAAATTGGAAGAGTTTTGAGTAAGAATATGACCATTTGCTTCTTTAAGATGTTCTTAAAAGGCCAAGTTTTACTTCGGTCAACTTTCTTGGGAAACAGACCCAGATTCGTGATTTGATGGTCCCAGAGGCTCCATGGGAAAATATGGGACTTGAGGGTATATTCGAAATCAAATTTCGAGGACCCTAGCCCGAGTAATGAATTTTTATGTGAAATTATTAAATTGAAGTTTTTAAAGAATTAAATAAACTAAGTATTCCTTGATTTCCTAGGTACCGGGTTCGGATTTTGGTTCCGAAACATGGTACAGGTCCGATATATCAGTTAAGACTTACCCGTAAAATTTGGTATCAATCCGAGTAGTTTAAGGGCATTTTGACCCGTTAGAAGAAAATTAAGAACTTGGAGTTCAATCGATTGATTCATTTGGTTTTAGGATGTGATTCCTAGATTTAACGTTGTTTTGAGTGATCCGAGGGTTCGGGTAGGTCCGCCTCATAATTTCAGACTTGTCGGTATGTTCGGGCGGGGCACGGGAGCCCCGAGCGTCAAACGATCGAGGCTCGAGTGAAGTTAAAAGTTGAAGAAAAGGCTAAAGGTTGTTGCTTCTGTCATAACCGCATCTGTGATTCTTGGACCGCAGAAGCAGGACAGCAGATGCGGTCAATCCATTGCAGGAGTGATAAGGGTCCAGGCCAAGGGAGACCGCAGAAGCGGCCCAGAGACCGTAGAAGCGGTTCCGCTTAAGCGACCCCTAGACCGCAGAAGCGGTCCAGCCCAATTGGCCCAGAACCGCAAAAGCGGTCCAGTCCCTTATGCCCAAAGCCGCAGATGCGGCCACTTTTTCGTAGAAGCAGGACCGCAAATGCAGTCCCCAAACCGCAGAAGCGGAAATCACTGGGTAGTGAGCTCTTTTAATTCGAGCTCAAGGTCATTTAGTGCACACACTACTCCATACTTAGGCAAATTTGGGGCTTCCAAAGAGAGAGTTTCAACATAAAATTGCAAGGTAAGTAATTCTCATTCATCCTTAGTTCAAATACATGTACATTAGGTAGATTAAACACTAAAAATTAAGCAAAAATCAAGGGTTAGAGCTAGACCTAGGGTTTTAGTAAAACTGAGATTTAATCATGTAATTTGCTATGTAATGAACTAGAAATGATATATTATTGATCCTTAGGTTCTAGAGAACAATTCCCTTCGAAAAATCTCGGAATCCGGGCACGTGGGCCCGAGGTCGGAATTTAGAAAACTTGTGGGAAAGGTTGAGAAATTGCTTAAATAGTTAGAATTCAACCTTGTAAGCATTTATTGACTAGTTCTTACTTTATTTAACTAGTTTGCGCTCGTTCGGCTATGAATTGAGGGTTTGGGCTAGTTCTTGATATTGGAAGTGCGCTTCGGAGCGAGGCGAGTCTCATTTCTAACCTTGTAAGAGGGAATTGTCCCCATAGGATTTATAAATGAGAAGTTGCAGCTAAGTGCGGGGGCTACGTACATACTAGGTGACGAGAGTCCGTGCGTAGCTACTATAATGTTAATTGCTCGGGTAGTTTAGAACCCACATCATGCCTAATTAGGAGATATCACTTATTTAAATTGTCCATATGATCATTTATGACTTGCTAGAGGCTTGAGAAAAATGAAAAGTGAACATATGAACTTGATGAACCTTTGTAGGAGTTTCCTTGTATATAAATAAGCCTTTGTGTGCATTCTTGATGTTTTCTTGATAAATTGTGGATCGGGTCGATCGCCTCGGTGAGAATAGATGCATCTATGGTACGGGCCGTTCGACCATCGGCAGTGCACAATTTAATTTCTGTTGGAGAGGGTCGTCGACCTCGGCATGATTGTGCATGATATATATGCTTAAGCTTAGACATGACATGATTACTTGTTAAGTATGTAAAAAGGGAAATGGTAATTGAATTATGGTCAAGAACATGATTATGACTTTTCATTTAAACTTGTTGTTATTGGAAATCCTTCATGCTTTATATCGCACATTATTATTATATTATCTTGACCTTAGTAAGTATCAAGTCGACCTCTCGTCTCTACTCTTCGAGATTAGACGGGATACTTACTGGGTACATGTTGTTTATGTACTCATGCTACACTTCTGTACTTAAATGTACAGGATCTGGGGCAGGTGGATCTGGGTATCATTCTAGTGCGCGTCAGTGAGCATATCTAGAACTTCTACGGTGAGCATGCTTCTCCTTCATGCCGATCCGCAGCTGAAGAAGTCTTCCTTGTATTCTTATTTTTTTGTCTATCCTGATTCAGACAGTAGGATAGTGTATTATTCTTTTGTATATATTGTACTAGTCGCCCGTAGCTTGTGACACCAGGTTCTGGCACGCACATTGGTAGACGGTTATTTTGGGGTTGTGTAATTATTTTATTACAGTATTTATCTCTCCTGGTTTAAATTCCACATTGAGTGTTTACTCCACCTATTTCTAATCAAAAGCAACATAAGTAATTTTAGTAATGTTTCCACAATGGCTTGTCTGACAAGGGTGTCAGGCGCCCTCATGACCTATTGTGAAAATGGATCGTGACATCGGGGGTAATGTTTCTCCATAACCAGGTACCGAAGTGATAAGCTTCTTCAGGAAGCTTATTTCTAGTAGAGTACTTAATAGATAAACATATTTACGGCGGAGTCTCATATGGATAAGCTTCTTCAGGAAGCTTATTTACAACGGAGTACTAAATGAACATTTATAATATAATATATTTATAACACTCCCCCTTGGATGTTCATTAAAAGATAATGTGCCTCATTAAAACCTTACTAGGAAAAAACACGTGGGAAAAAGCCTAATGAAGGAAAAAGAGTACACATATTTAGTAATATGCATTGTTAGGTGCCACATTAAAAATCTTATAAGGAAAACCCCATGAGAAAAAAGCTTAGTAAGGAAAAAAGAGTGCATCACGTATTTTACTCCCCCTGATGAGAACCTTGTTTCAAATATTTGAGTCTCTGCATTCCAATCTTATATACCATCTTATCAAAAGTTAAAGTTGGCAAAGATTTAGTGAATAAATCTGCTGGATTATCACTTGAACGAATTTGTTGCACATCAATGTCACCATTTTTCTGAAGGTCGCGTGTGTAGAATAATTTTGGTGAAATGTGCTTCGTTCTATCTCCTTTTATAAATCCTCCCTTCAATTGGGCTATGCATGCAGCATTGTCTTCGTATAAACTTGTGGGTTTTTTCTCATATTCCAAACCATATTTTTCTCGAATAAAATGAATTATTGATCTCAACCATATGCATTCCCTACTTGCTTCATGAATAGCTATTATCTCATCATGATTTGAAGAAGTAGCAACAACAGATTGCTTTGTGGAGCGCCATGATATGACAGTACCTCCATATGTAAATACGTACCCGGTTTGAGATCGAGCTTTATGGGGATCAGATAAATAAGCTGCATCTGCATAACCAACAAGATCTGCACTATCTTTATTGACATAAAACAAACCCATATCAAGAGTTCCCTTTAAATATCGCAATATATGCTTAATCACGTTCCAATGTCTCCGTGTAGGAGAAGAACTATATCTTGCTAGTAAATTAATAGAAAATGCTATGCCTGAACTTGTAGCATTAGCAAGATACGTTAGTTCACCAATTGCACTGAGATAGGGTACTTCGGGACCAAGGAGTTCCTCATCCTCTTCTGGAGGTCGAAACAAATCCTTATTTACTTCAAGTGATCGAACAGCCATTGGTACACTCAATGGGTACGCTTTGTCCATGTAAAAGCATTTTAAGACCATTTCTGTATAGGTTGATTGATGGATAAAGATCCTGTTTGCTAAATATTCAATTTGCAGACCAAGACAAAGTTTTGTCTTTCCAAGATCTTTCATCTCAAATTCTTTCTTAAGATATTCAATTGCCTTTTGGAGCTTTTCTGGAGTTCCAACAAGATTTATGTCATCAACACAAACATCAAGTATAACAAATTTTGGTGCCATTTTCTTTCTAAAAATACATGGACAAATAATATCATTTATGTAACCTTCTTTTAACAAATATTCACTAAGGCGATTATACCATATACGCCCAGATTGCTTTAAACCGTACAAAGATCTTTGTAATATGATTGAATACATTTCCTGAGATTTTGCTTCAGGAATTTTAAATCCTTCAGGGATTTTCATATAAATTTTATTATCAAGTGAACCGTACAGATAAGCTATAACTACATCTATTAGATGTATTTTAAGCTTTTCATGTAGTGCTAAACTGATGAGATATCGAAATGTTATGGCATCCATAATAGGTGAATATTTTTTATCAAAATTGACTCCAGGTCGTTGTGAGAATCTTTGTGCAACAAGGCGAGCTTTGTATCTTTCAACTTCATTTTTATCATTCCTTTTTCGAAAAAAACCCCATTTATGACCAACTGGTTTTATACCAGCAGGTGTTTGGGCTACTGGTCAAAAGACCTCTCTTTTAGCAAGTAACTTTAATTTCGATTGAATTGCCTCTTGCCATTTTGGCCAATCAGATCTTTGTCGACATTCTTCAACAGATCGAGGTTCAAGATCCTCACTATTTTGCATAATATCAAGTGCAACATTATATGCAAAAATATTATCCACCACTATTTCAGATCGATTTAAATTAATCTCGTCACCGATCGAACTTATTAAAAGTTCCTCACTTACATGAGCTTCGGGTTCATTGATTTCTTCAGGAATCTCAGAATTAATCAGATTTTGGGTCTCTTCAGGAGATCCCTTCATAGTATCGTTTTGATCATTTGTCAATTTTCTTTTTCGAGGATTTCGATCCTTAGAACCCAAAGGCCTACTATGCTTCAGGTGTGCTTTAGGTTCACTAGCTTTTATGCTAGTAGATGTTCCTACTAGGATATCAATTCGGATAGGCACATTCTCTACAGGGATATGTGACTTAGTTATCCTTTTCAAATCAGTAAATGCGTATGGCATTTGATTTGCTATATTCTGTAAATGGATGATCTTCTGGACCTCCTGATTACATATAGGGGTACGTAGATCAAAGTGAGATAATGATGAAACTTTCCACACAATTTCTCTTTTGATTTCCTTTTTCTCTCCCCCTAATTGTGGGAAATTTGTTTCATCAAACCGACAATCTGCAAATCGAGCAGTAAATAAATCTCCTGTCAATGGTTCAAGATAGCGAATAATAGAGGGTGATTCAAACCCAACATATATTCCTATCCTTCTCTGTGGTCCCATCTTACTGTGTTGTGGTGGTGCTACTGGCACACATACAGCACATCCAAAAATTCGTAGATGGGCAATATTTGGTTCATGACCAAAAACTAATTGTGACGGAGAATATTTATTATAATGTGTCGGTCTGAGACGGATAAGTGATGTTGCATGCAAGATAGCATGGCCCCAAGCAGTAGTGGGCAATTTGTTTTTCATAAGTAGTGGTCTTGCTATCAATTGCAGGCGTTTATAAATGATTCTGGAAGGCCATTTTGAGTATGAACATAAGCTATATGATGTTCAACTTTTATCCCAGCTAATAGACAATAATCATCAAAAGCTTGAGATGAGAATTCTCCAGCATTATCGAGGCGAATAGACTTTATAGAATAATCTCGGAATTGTGCCCTTAATCGAATTATTTGGGCTAATAGCTTTGCAAATGCCAGGTTGTGAGATGATAGTAGGCACACATGAGACCATCTTGAAGATGCATCTATTAGGACCATAAAATATCTAAATAACCCACTTGGTGGGTGAATAGGTCCACATATATCCCCATGTATACGCTCTAAAAAGGCAGGGGATTCAATGCCAACCTTCATTGGTGATGGTCTAGTGATCATTTTGCCTTGATAATAAGCATCACAAGAAAATTCTTCATTTGTAAGAATCTTCAGGTACTTTAATGGATGCCCACTCGAATTTTCAGTAATTCGTCTCATCATTATTGATCCAAGATGGCCCAAACGGCCATGCCAAAGCACAAAAGTATTTGAATCCGTAAACTTCTGGTTTACGATAGAGTGTGCTTCAATTGTACTAATTTTTGAATAGTATAAGCCAGAAGATAAAGTTGGTAGCTTTTCTACAATGCATTTCTGGCCAAAAATATTCTTTGTAATACAAAGATATTCCACATTTGTTTCATCTATTGTCTCAACATGATACCCATTTCGGCGGATATCTATAAAACTCAACAAGTTTCTTCGGGACTTGGAGGAGAATAATGCATTGTCTATAATAAGTTTTGTTCCCTTAGACAAAAAGATAATGGCTCTTCCGGAGCCTTCAATCAAACTTATATTACCAGAAATTGTTGAAACATTTGCTTTTTCCTTATGCAAATAAGAAAAGTATTTCTGATCCCTGAATATGGCATGAGTTGTTCCACTATCAATAACACAAATATATTCATGATTTGTCTTTGATCCAAACATAATTTGAGGATTATCCATATTCTTCAAAATGACATAAATAAAATATATTATAGTAAACATCATTATCAAAACATAACTTTTATTTATGTACAATAATTACATAACCATTCTATCTATTACAAACAATAAAAATTAAAATATTTATATTTCTACAGATTTACTAACGATTACATGACTTGTTTTTCCTTCTGGGAGTGCAAAGTAATCAGCTACATCCAAATGCATGAAGTCTAAATTATCTTCAGAAATAAAATTTGCTTCAGTATTTTTCTCTGTCTTCTTCAGGGAGGCTTGATAAAGCTCAACCAGATGCTTTGGCGTACGACAGGTATGTGACCAGTGCCCTTTTCCTCCACATCTATAGCATGCACTCTCTGCATTTGGTGCTTGCACTGCTTCATGCTTTTGCTCCTTCATTTTTCACTGTTGGTGGCGAGGAGGTTTCTTTGGTGCATTATTATTACCATGATTGGGATTTCTTCCCCGACCACGGCCATGACCACGACTGGGGCCATGACCTCTTCCACGTTTAGCTTGGTGGAAGTTCGTCTCATTCACTTCAGGGAATGGACAAGAACCAGTAGGTCAGCTTTCATTGTTTTCATTAATAACCCACTATGTTGCTCGGCTATAAGAAGATGTGAGATAAGTTTAGAATATTTTTTTAATCTCATTTCTTGATATTGCTGTTGCAGGAGCATATTCGAGGCATGAAAAGTGGTCAAAGTTTTCTCCAACATATCATGATCAGTAATATTATCACCACATAATTTCAATTAGGAAATAATTCTGAATATAGCAGAATTATACTCACTGGTAGATTTAAAATCTTGTAGCCTTAGATGAGTCCAATCATATCGTGCCTGTGGATGAACAGATCTATCTTTTAAATTATTCCACAGTATGACTGGATCTTTAATAGTAAGATAATCCATTTTCAGGCCATCATCAAGGTGATGGCGTAGGAATATCATTACTTTGGCACGGTCTTGGTTTGATGCTTGATTTTTGTCTTTGATGGTGTCTGTCATACCCATCGCATCAAGATGAATTTCAGCATCAAGCACCCAAGACATGTGGTTTTTGCCCAATATATCTAGGGCTACAAATTCAAGTTTAGAAAGATTTGACATTATATAAAAAAAGAAAGTTCGTACCTCAGATACTTTCAAAGTATTTGCTCGAGATGGCAGAGTCTCGTGCTGATAACGTGTTATAAAATAAAGACTGTAAAGTAAAGACAATTATAGAGAGAAACTGATATATTATTCTGTTACATCCCGTACCTTAACATTAGGATGTGCCGTAGTAAATCCACATGTGTTCGAAGGGATTATGTCTATTAGGAGGTTATAGAGGGTTTAAAATATTATTATTATGAGACCCTATAAGCTTACAACCTTGATATCGCTAGATATTATGTTAGTGTGGTATTTTTTTTTAAGTAAAGTATTTTAGTAAAAGTTTTATAAGTATAACTTTGGATAGTTATCATTAGTACTATTTTCGGATATAGTAAATTATACACATAATATGAAAAAAGTTTATGAAATTTTTTGGAATTAAGTATACAAAAATTTATACTCTTTATATGAGATTTAAGAAGATTATAAGTTAGAGAAAATATATATGTATTTTTACATGGATATTTTAATGAAATAATAGTATATAAATTTATTTTATATGGTACCACATGTTATATTTTAGACTGTAAAACTTCTTTTCTTTCAAGTCAGTTGGAGAAAGTAGTACTAAAGTTGTAGTATATTAGTGATTTATCACATTATAAGAAACTATTAACCTTAAAAATATACACTACCATGTATAATTTGAAATACAAATACATGAAAAGTGCAAAATTTGTTATACGTTTTGTGTTGGTACGAAAGAGTGAAATATTATAATGTTTATTTAATATAATAACAATTACGAAAAATATGATGGCAATACAAATACTACGCACTGTCTGGTTTCTCATCTTATATCAATTAAAAGAAATAATTTTTGTTTTTGTTTTATGAGTATTATAAGTACGTCACATATATTCGTATCTCGTAAGTTCACAACATCAAATGTACTACAAGACCGTAATAGTATGGTGTATAAAATATATTAAAAATACGTAGAATTTAAGTAATATGAGATAATTCTTAATTTTGTGGATAATGATTAATTATTGGGCAACGGGACACTACCTAATTAATAAATTAGTGGATAAAGGTTTAAAACTCCCACCCCATCCCCACGTGGCAGCAAGCCACTTCCTAAGAGATATGACTCTTAGACACTTATTAATAGGTGGCGAATTGTTTGTGTGTCCACCTTATTAATGGATAATGCAGGGGTCCTTTTACACTTGGTTTTCATGTTGCATTTTTTAATTAGTAGTTGAAGCACATCTCATCTTGAGGAGAGGAGGCCAATTCGATACAGCAATCTTGTATTTATGTGGAGTACTAACTTATGTGATACTTGGTTTTTGTGTGCTTGAGGGGACAACCTTTACCTTTTAGTTAGTTTGTGGCAGTGATTCAAAGGAAATAACTTTGTAATTGGAAGGTGAGTAAATTTGATAGTTGAAATTGGTGACATGAGGTGGTTAACGTTAGGATTGAACTATGCTTACTTTTTGTGTGCCAATTTCTCTGAGGTCTCTTAGTCAGGCACCTCCATGGAGATGCTGAGATTTCATTGTTCAATCACTGAAGGCAATTTGATTTTTTGTTCTGGCGTAAAGCTGTTGGAAAATTAAGAGCAAGGAAGAAGTTTTTGGTAATTGAGATAAATGACCCAGGTGCTGGAGGTACTAGAATATCATACGGATTTTTCCTACTCTATGTATGTTAATGATATACCTTCTTTCTTTTGGCATGATCTAAGTAACGATACGTAAATGTAATACTATTCCATAAGTGATTCTACTCTTAGCAATTAAGAATGCCTATGTTATTCATTCCGGTAAAGTGATATTCAAGCATTTCTAATTACGTATCTAGTTCCCTATTGAGGTACATGATAGAGATATTAATGTTCATCATATTGTGATACATGCATTTTCATGCATATACATTTACCACCGAGCTACGGCCGGTCGGGCAGTCATGCATTTACCACCGAGCTACGGCCGGTTGGGCAGTTATACATTTACCGCCGTGCTACGGTCGGTCAGGCAGTTACCACCGGTTGGGCAGTTATGTATCATTATTTACCACCGGTTGGGCAGTTATGTATCATTATTTACCACCGGTTGGACAGTCATACATTTACCACCGTGCGACGGCCGGTCGAGCAGTTACCACTGATTAGTTGGGCAGTCATGCATCATACGATATGGATAAGAGTAGTAAAGAAAAGCATTACAGTGGCACTTTAGAGATTCAGGTTGATTCATGTATGTCTTTAATTAATGTTGAATTATGGTTATGTTTCAGTTCTGCCTTACATACTTAGTACATTATTCGTACTGACGTCCTTTTGTTGGGGACGCTGCGTTTCATGCCCGCAGGTATAGACAATCAGTTCGAAGATCTCTCATAGTAGACGAGATTGGCATTCAGCTAAGGATCGATAAGACTCCACCTCATTCGGAGTGCAGTCGAGTCTATGAGTCATCGTGTCAGAGTTTTACTGCATACTTATGGGTCAGCCGGTACCATGTCCCATTTTATGTCAAATAATCTTAGAGGCTTTGTAAACACAGAGGTTCATTTTGTACAGAATGTTAGAGGCCTTGACGGCCCATGTGTGTTCATATTTTAAGAAAAATGGTTCAATGATACAGTATTTTCTCACTTATAGTTATACGTTACGAGTTGTTGCCATGTTGGCCCATGATAGTTACAAAAGAAATGAATGAGTTACAGGGTAGTTCGCTCGGGCCAGTGCGGCATCGGGTGCCAGCCACGCCTCCCAAGGTTGGGGCGTGACATATTCGAATTCAAACTGATGTACAAAATGAACTGAAATTTCTTCTATTTATAGAAGAAAGAAAGCTGCAATGTAAGCTGCTACTATACCAGATATGAATAATCTTCTACTAGGGGTAATGATTATCCATAACGGAGTACTGAAAGGATAAGATCATTGTACCCGGTATGGATAATCTTCTATCGGGGGTAATGTTTATCCATAACCTGGTACCGAAGTGATCAGCTTATTATACTCGGTATGGATAATCTTCTACCGGGGATAATATTTATCCATAACCGGGTATCGAAGTGATAAGCTTATTATACCCGGTATGGATAATCTTCTATCGGGGGTAATGTTTATCCATAATCGGATACCAAAGTGATAAGCTTCTTCAGTAAGCTTATTTCTAGTAGAGTACTTAATAGATAAACATATTTACGGCGGAGTCCCATATGGATAAGCTTCTTCAGGAAGCTTATTTACAACGAGGTACTAAATGAACATCCATAATATAATATATTTATAACAGGTGTGATTTACTGCTAGTAGCTGAATTCTTTAAATCAATTTGCGTTCGAAGAAAATGAGTTGGTTGAGGAATGAGGTTATGCCATAACTTGCGAATAGAATCGCCTTTTCAACATTGAGAACTGTGCCGAATTGTTATCTTAGTTTGTCTTAAATTTTTGTTTTTATCTTTTGGTTAAAGCACTACAATGCGAACTAGGTAAAGAGGCACATTGGAGTAAACTTGTTTATTTTTTTTATATTTTGGGTTTGGTGGAAACAGTTAGGCTGCTTATAAAGAATAGCATAAGAATCGACTGCTGGCGAAGAAATTAAATTGTTAGTGCCAATAAAATTACATCCTGTGATACAGATATCGTCCACTATGACTTCAGTAAATTAAAACAGAACCGATACAAGCGATCCAACCTCATAAGAAACATCAAACAATTCTTTACACAAATCAGCTTCATAAAGAAGTGTTTGCATAAGAAAGCCATCCGTGTTTCGGACGAAGTGCACACATATATACATGGAGGGACAAATTGTCAGTTGGAGATCAAACTGACAACAATCTTACCAGCAATTATTCACATGTGCTGGTATTCAGGATTAAATGCAAGCGACTCCCTGTAAATCAGCTCCTTCATCTGTTCCTCCGTAAGGGCATGCTGTTCAAAGTCGAAGCTAAAGGGAGTCATGCAAATGGGCTCGTCACTAATATCGTGGAGCGAGTTCAGGTAAGGATGTGCAAGTGCACCTTCAACTGAAAAGTACAAAGTACAGAAAAGGGATCAATATGTGGACCAGTTAGTCAATATAAATATTCAAGAGAAGACATGTAGGACACTGAAAGGACATCTGATTGCAGCGCGGTAGCTATTTGTACGCATGGAAAGAAAAGAAATCTCTGGTTAACCAATGAAGAGAGCTAAACATTGAATAGTAACAAAATGCTATAAAATCCTGCATATCACATGAAAGCAATACTGCTATTTAACCTACAATTTCAATTCATACCGGGCGTAGGAAGCGACTCAGTACAAGGTAGAAATGACACCACTTAGCTGCTTTGTAGCACCTCTTTTAAAAACATATCCAGTTTTTAAAAACTACTTAAAGTTTAGCCAGTGTTGGCAAACTTCAGGCTAAACCCCTGCTGCTACTGCTGCTTCTTCTTCTTCCGACCTTCGTGTCTGAAGTTGGGCTCTGCCCAAACTTAACTTCATACCCCTTCAAGATATTCTGTCATAGCATGCACCGAAGGAAAGTGACACTTTTAATCCTCCATCCCCCGTCTAAGCTGCCATACATCTCCACGGTCACCCTTTTCCAATAATCTTTCTCCTCTACCTCAAATCTCCATAACCACTTTCCTAGTGATGCCTTGTTGAAAACCTAATTTCCTAGTGATGCCTTGTTGAAAACCCTTAAATCTTTAATCAAAATTTCACCCCAGCACCTTATTGTGGTGATAGCAGTGTCATCAACTACGCGCTTCAAGTGCGCTTAAGCCCTGAACCGAGACTCAAAACATGTGGAGTGCTTCGCCTCGCTTAGTGGACGCTTAAGGCTCTAAGGCATACTCTTCCTTGCCAATGAGTGCGACACTAAAACAATTGATATTTCACTTTATCATAAATTTTCTTTAATTTCTTTGTCCATATATTTGGTATCCATGCTTATAGATGTTAGTCCTGGACAACACAGACATATTTGTAATTTTTCTCCATTTGCGTCTTTGTTCATTAAAGCCCACGCTTTATTCGCGCTTAAATCCCCAACAGATGTTGGGGCTTTTTTGTACTTTTCGCCTTTGATAACACCGGGGGATAGTCTCCCGATTTACCAAGTGTAACTTCCTCTCCTTACTTGAAGCATCTAGAAAATCCATCTAAACAGGAATTGCAATTCATTACATGCCTAGCTAACAGGAATGCAGCGGGAGACATACATCTTTAAAATTTCCTTCTTTGACTTATGACCTAAACCTCAAAGTTCTATCCCAACATATTTGTAATAGATGTTAGTCCTGGACAACACAGATATATTTGTAATTTTTCTCCATTTGCGTCTTTGTTCATTAAAGCCCACGCTTTATTCGCGCTTAAATCCCCAACAGATGTTGAGCTTTTTTGCACTTTTCGCCTTTGATAACACCGGGGGATAGTCTCCCGATTTACCAAGTGTAACTTCCTCTCCTTACTTGAAGCATCTAGAAAATCCATCTAACCAGGAATTGCAATTCATTACATGCCTAGCTAACAGGAATGCAGTGGGAGACATACATCTTTAAAATTTCCTTCTTTGACTTATGACCTAAACCTCAAAGTTCTATCCCAACATATTGCATAGTAAGGGTGACGATAACATTAATTAATCCCCCTGTCCTAATTTGTCTGATTTAACTTGTTTGGTAGTCTCTCCATATCTAGAAACTATGTAAGAAAAATTAACGAAGTCTAGAAACTATGTAATATTTACATTCTTGTTTTCACCCTTCAAAAAATGACACGGATTGTTGGAGACTCCACAGATCATTGGTACTATGAATATTTTTTATATTTTATGCATCTTTAGCTTATGTATTAAAGTCCTCCTTTCTTAAATTCCATATTCTGTCAAACTATGCAAAACAACTTGGGACAAAAGGAGTAGCATCTAACCAAGTCCTTCAAGGAATGGATATAATAACTCCTTCGCCACAATGCAAATGATATATCCACAGAATGGAGCACATACCTTGTACGCAACATGGTAAATACTATCTATGATGATGTGCATGTTAAACCAATGTGTGCACGTAGTTGGTGAGAGATACTTCTGTTTCTACTAAGTTAGCAAGTGAGAATATTTTGCTTTTTGATATGTTAGTGAGAGATACTAGCAAGTATATGTCCTCCTTTCCTACTATGATTTGTCTCTTGGAAGAAAACAAGAGGACACTCCTTTACATTAAGTACATGCTGTAAGATGCAGATGGAGAATTGATTAATTCAGTTAGGAGAGAAACTTGTCTGGAATTTCGCACCTGTTATTCTCCTTCTGGGATCAAATGTCAGCATTTTCTCAACAAGATCAATTGCAGCTGGGTGTACATGTGGAAACTTTTCAGTGAATGATTGTCGACGGTAAAGAGGAAGTTGTCGGATGTATCGTTTTGCATTCTCATTTAAAAACTCCATTTCAGCCTCTGAAGGAGTACCAATCAACTGCAAGAAGTTCCATCATCAAAATAATTTTACAAATAATCACTTTTATGAATTTGAGCATTAAGTTAAATATTGAGAGAGGTTTGGGTCATTATTATGGACTATAAATTTATAATACAGAATAATGATAGTTAATCTGAGAAATAGAATTATCTTGTTAATATAACTGGAGAGGAAGAATGGAAGGTTAATTTGTTGCGTCGTGTCCTTGAGAGAAATCATTTAATACATGCAAGACCTTGCTGAGAAGAAAACATAGTTGATCACTTGTAATTCTTCATATCTAGAGAAGCAGTTGTTCAAAAATCAAACTACATTCTGGTCTGTGCTTTCTCCTTCAAGTTTCCTAGATTTACAACTTGATGTTTCTCTTTGTTTTAGATGAATTTGCAAAAACTGGTAGTATTTGTAAACATCGAAAAGGTGAAACGGGAAAAAAAGTAGACAAAGGAACAAAATGTAGTAAACTCATTTCTTTAATGTGTGTGTGTGTGTTGTGGGGG
>MU705578.1:4503-42594 GCA_026770625.1 Nicotiana glauca | reverse complement strand
GGGGGGGTGGGGGGAACCATCTATGCTTCGTTCTATCTGCAATAAGTCAATGTAATCTTCTTTTCCTATTAATTAAGTTAACAAAATTGAGTAAACTAAATTTGAACAAATAATTACATTCAAGAGTCAAGACCTACTCTTTCTACTATCCATATTCATATGAAATAAGCAAATATCTAAACTTACTAAGAAATACTGTCAAAATGAAAGTAATGACTCACTGACGTTTTCATGATCCATATGCCGAAGAAGCTTGATCTCTCTCAAAGTCCTCTTGGCATCAATCTTGTTATCAAAAGCATTCGCGATTTTCTTTATCGCTACGTTCTCAATTGTCTCCGAGTTCAAAGCAGAACTTCACCACAATCAATCAAAAAAAAAAAAAGTCAAAATCCTAATCAACAAACCACCCAGAAAGGAAAGGGTATTTCAAATAAGCAAAAATTGACCAAGGAAAACAAGTCACCAAACCAACAGAAGTCAAAACCTTATTCAACAGAGCAGCAAAGAAAACCAAAAAAAAAGGGGCAAATTTTGGGGCATAAGGAAAAACTCACCAAACGATGCCGTAAGCACCTTTACCAATAGGCAAAATAGGAGGCTTATACTTAGCCGTAACTTCAAATATATTACCAAATATATTGTATTGAATGAACCTGCCACCGTGGCTCAACGTCGCCGGAATATTATCCATACCGGTCACCGGCTGCGGCGCCGGAGGTGGCTGCTCCGCCCCCGCATCAGACATCATCGTGTCCGTCTGCTGACCTGAACCATCCATATTTTTTTCGGGAAAATTCGTCAACAAAAATAGTAAAATCCTAGAAGAATGAATAATTACTTTTTTCCTTTGTCTTAAAATTAGGGAAGAAGGGCCGTAGTATGTGAATGTATATGTGGAATTTGTGAAAGTGGAGTTGAAGGAAGTCAAAAGACACCACCAATTATCTTTTTTGTTTGTTTTTACTTTGTTTCTTTTCTCTTTTTCTTGTTTTCCCCCCAGCTGCCACATGTTTAAATTTAATGTTTTTTTTTTGGTATTAATATATAGGAATATTATCTATTTATTTTCTATTCCATATTTATATTAAAAGCATTTTATGTTAGGATTACCACGCACGTTGAGGAAATTTGATGTTGTATAGGTCATTGTGGATAGAATTGATTAAATCGGCACATTTCATTCCCGTCATGACTTCTTAGACTTGAGAGAAGTTGGATCCAATCTACATTAGAGAGAATGCCTGCATGCATGGTGTGCCTATTTCTATCATATTGGATCGGAGCACTCTTCTTCTTGCCCTTCTTGAGCCGAGGATCTATTGGAAACAGACTCTCTACCTGCATTAGGTAGGAGTAAGGTCTGCGTCAGACTACCCTCCCCAGACCCCACAAGTTGGGATCAACTGGGTTTATTGTTGTTGTTGTTGGATCGGAGCACTCAATTTACATCATACTTTTAAAAATATATTGTAAGGACACGGCCGTTCATTTTGATTATTGTCGTCCTGTTTTCCCGTTTATTACTTATTTTATATTCATTTGTGGTTATGCGACTTGCCATGGTGGTTGGTTTGGTTCCTGGGATGTTTCGGAATAAATTGGGACAATTAGTCCCAAGATTGGAAGCTTAAGTTGAAGGAATTGACCGGATGTTGACTTATGTGTAAACGACTCCGGAATGGATTTTTGATGGTTCTGATAGCTTCGTATGGTGATTTTGGACTTATGAGTATGTCCGGATATCGATTTGGAGGTTGGTAGGTCGTTTTGGCTTGAATTGGTGAAAGTTGAAAAGTTGGGAAGTTTGACCAGAGTTGACTTTGTTGATACCGAGCTCGGATTATGATTCCGCGAGTTGGAATAGGTTCGTTGTGTCATTTATGACTTGTATGCAAATTTTGAGGTCAATCAGAGTTTGTTTGATACGTTTCAGCATCGATTATAGAAGTTTGAAACCCATTAGTTTCAATAGGATTGAATTGGGGTGCTATTCGCGTTTTGATGTGATTTGAGGCTTTGACTAAGTTCGTATAATGTTTTAGGATGTGTTGGTATGTTTGGATATGGTCCAAGGGCCTCGGGTGTGATTCAGGTTGAAATCGGATTGAATTTCAGTCTTATGAATTTTTCACTATGATCAGTTCTGGTGAAATCGCACCTGCGAGAAAATGGGCCGCATAAGCGGCCAAAGGGTCGCAGAAGTGGCTTTGAGTGAAGTTGGGGTGTTGCGTAGGTGCAAGTAAGATTTTCGCACCTACGAGCTCACAAATGCGCGTAAGCGGTCGCAGAAGTGGATTTGGACGAGGAAGTTGTTGTTGCAGAAGCGAAGGGGGCTCTACATGTGTGGTCCCGCAGAAGTGGACCTAGGACCGCATAAGAATGGTATTTGGCCGCAAGTAGCTGGTCGGGAAAGTTAATGAGATTTCACAGAAGCAAGGGAATATCCCAGAAGTGAGATGCCTAGACAAAAGGTTATAAACGAGGGTTTGAGTCTTTTCTTCATTTTTGGACGTTGGAATCTCGATTTGTGATGATGTTTGAGAGGGATTTCACTACATTTCAAGAGGTAAGCAACTTCTGATCACTTTTATCTACTAATATTGAATACCTATTAATTTTTACACCTACATTATATGTTTTTAAGGTGTAATTTGGAGGATCTGTGGTCTATGTTTTGGAGATTAAGATTTTTGGGATTTCAGGTTCAATTTGTGGTCAAAACTGGATAATTTTGGTATGGTTGAACTCGTTATTGAATGGTGTTCAGATTTTATGAATTTTGTCAGGTTTTGAGACGTGGAATCAGGGTTCACTTTTTGGGTTGACTTTTTGAATTTGGTTAAAGAACTTAGCTTTATCGTATGGGATCGATTCCTATAGTTTGTATTGATCATATTAAGTTGTTTGTGACTAGATTCGAAATTGTTCGGAGGCTGATTTGCGAGGCAAGGGTTTATTGGAGCATTGAGTTGCGCACTTTGAAGTAAGTAATACTTTTAAACTTGGTATTGAGGGTATGAATCCCTGAAATACGTGTTATATAGTTAGTGTCAAGGTGACGCACATGCTAGGTGACGGGCGTGTGAGCGTGCACCGTGGTAATTATGACTCAGTTGATTTTGTGGTACCGTGTAGTTATCTAGTCTTGTTTTACCCGTGTAATTCCTACGTGTTAGAGTAATTGAGCCGTGATTCATGTTAGAAATCATGTTCAGGCTATGTGCTTATTCTGTTGTGACCCACTGCAATTATGTACTCAGTCATGTTTATTCATATGCATATCATATCTCAGTCTCTGTTATTATTTACTGTTATATCATGTTGTCATTATTTGGGCTAAGTAGTATGAGACTTGTGAGCCTGTGAGATTGGAGACATTGGTGACTAAGTTGGGCCATTATGAGTGTTATTGTGGATCGGGTTGCGCAGCGTAGTAGGCCTTATTGACTGATTACTATTATAGATCGGGCTACACACCGCAACAGGCTTTATAGGCTTTATATTAGCGTTTGTGCAGGACTCGCCCCCCGGAGTCTGACATACCAGCAATGAGCATAGGCATAGTGATTTATATACACGTGCTTTGGTGAGGGGCATTGATGCTAGGCACCTGTACATTGCTGAGTGGCTTGTATGGTGAGTGGAAAATGAGATAGACAGATTAAGTACTCTAAGAGTGTGAGTACTTGGGATTATCACTCTGATACATTACATTTGACATGCATATTTGACATGTAGGCATAGAGATTTAATATTCCTCATGCTAGCTGTATTTGGCATATTTTATCAGTGTTGGGCTTAAATTGTTGAACTTGAAAGCATGCCTAAATTTTTATACTGTGAACGAGCTAAATACGGAAGTTTCTCTGAGTTATTACATGTATTATCACTATTTTGATTCGGACGGTATCTTTCTGAGTGGTCACTGCTTTCAGCCCAAGGTTAATCCGGTTACTTATTTAGTACTTTGGGTCGGTTGTACTCATACTACACTCTGCACTTCGTGTGCAGCTCCAGGTATATCTGGACACAATGATTGCTAGAGTGGTGCCAGTATATGTTCGGAGACTTCAAGGTAGCTGCTATGACGCCTGCAGACCTTGACTCTCCTTCCTTTTATTTTATTTCAGTATTGTTCTATTTTTCTCAAATAGTTGTACTAGAGTTTCTGACTATATTGATACTTAGTAGCTCATGCACTCGGTGACACCAGGATTTTCGGATTGTTGTAGTTATTTTTATCATTTATTTATGAGACTTTCCATTGTTGAACTTATTACATCATGTTTTTAATTCAAATGCGTAGTTGTTATGTTATCGTCAGCTTGCCTAGTAATGGGTTAGGCGTCATCACGGCAGATTGAGATTTTCGGTCGTGACAAGTTGGTATCAGAGCACTAGGTTACTTAGGTCTCATGATTCATGAGCAGGTTTAGTAGAGTCTTGCGGATCGGTACAGAGACATCTATACTTATCTTCGAGAGGCTACTGAACCATTAGGAAACTTCACTTTCTTGTACTTTGTCATATGGATTTGTTTATTTTGTAAACTGAACTCTATTATTCTATTCTCTCATAGATTGTGAGGACATGTGCGACTAGATCAGGCGGACGACCAACAGTACCACTAGTTAGGGTCCCGAGAGGTCGGCGTCGTAGTAGAGGCCGAGGCGCAGCTTGTACTGCAGCTATAGCAGCACCTGTGGAGCCACCTACTTGCTTTAGCATAGGAACAAGTACCAGATATGGTCAAGCCGATGGGACCAACTCGAGCACTTTGATGTGCCTTTTGTGATTCTAGGCCTTCATGAGGCTTTGGCCCAGATATTGATTGTATGTACGAGCATTGCTCAGGCGTGTTGTGTTAGGAGAGAGTATTAAGGTAGATCCCAAGAAGATTGAGGCAGTTCAGAGTTGACCACGTCCTACTTCAGTGACTGAGATCAGGAGTTTCCTGGGATTAGCAGGTTATTATCGGCGATTTGTGCAGGGTTTTTCATCCATTGCGTCACCTTTGACCAGACTGCCCCAGAAGGGTACCCCATTCATTTGGTCTGATGATTGTGAGGAGAGCTTTCAGAAGCTCAAGGCGACTTTGACTACGATACCGGTTCTTGTATTGCCATCCGGATCAGGGATGTATACAGTATACTGCGACGCTTCACATGTTGGCTTGGGATGCGTATTAATGCAGGAGGGGCGAGTTATTGCATATGCTTCACGTCAGCTAAAGGTTCATAAGAAGAATTACCTCGTGCACGACCTAGAGTTGGCAGCGATTGTCCATGCTCTTAAGATATGGAGGCATTATTTGTATGGGGTGTCATGTGAGGTTTACACCGATCAACGCAGCTTACAACATCTGTTCAAGCAGAGGGACCTTAACTTGAGGCAGTGCAGGTGGCTTGATTTACTAAAGGATTATGACATTACCATTCTTTATCATCTAGGAAAGGCGAATGTGGTCGCGGATGCCTTGAGCAGAAAGGTGGAGCCTCATATTGACTATGATGAGGAGGTTCTAGCCCCAGCAGCTCCGGTGGGCCCAGCTCAAGTCCCAGGAGGGGTCATGGTTACCCCAAATCTTCAGGATGCTTTAGTCAAATTGGCAGGCTTTATGGAGAGCATCACTAGAACGGGTTTACTTCCAGTAGCACCAGCCACTTCTCAGGCTGGAGGAGGAGTTCAGACTCCTGCTACACGTACTCCGGAGCAGGTAGCTCCCCAGGCTCATGTCCCAGTGGTTCAGCTAGCTGTGGCAGCTCAGCCAGGTATTGCAGCCCAGACCGGCGATGGAGCAGCGATGTCTTCAGATGCTTTGTGGAGACTTGATAGGTTCTCCAAGCTCTTCACCACCACACATTTATTTTTGGGTTGTATAACTATTTTAATACAGTGTTATCACTCTTGGCTTTAGCTTTAACCTTGAAAAATCTGTTATACTTAGTTTTTTTTGGAAAAAAGAAAATAAGAACTTAATTATACTTCCGCGTTGGCTGGCCTGACAACGGTGTCAGGCGCCATCATGACCTATTATGGAAAATGGGTCGTGAAACGCAGGTGCGGTATGGGAGCCGCATCTGCGGAGTCGCAGATGCGACATAATGACCGTAGATGCGGGAATTGGGCACTTAGGGAATTTTCGCAAATGCAGAGGAGTTACCACAAAAGCGGTCCCGCAGAAGCAGTTAAATGACCGCAGATGCGGTAATGACTGGGCAGAGGTATTTAAATTCATCTTCGCGAATTTTTGAAGGGTTTCTTATTTTTAACTCAGACTTGGAGAATTGTGGGCGATTTTGAAGAGGGATTTCGATAAGGTATGGATTCTTGGACTCAAAATACCATTTTATGGTGTTATTACATAGATTTGGACTAAAAATTTAAGAAATTAATGGACAAAAATGGTGGTTTAGGGCTTGAAACTTAAGAGAGCAAAAATTGGGATTTGTAGGGTCATTTGGACTCCGATTTTGGTGTTATTTATATGTATAGGCTTGTGGAGAGATAAGGAACCCGTTGATGTGAAAATTTTTGGATTTCGAGAAGTGGGCTCGGGGCTCGGGTTTTGCTAATTTCGAGATTTTCGATATTTTTCGATTGTTTTCGATTGGGTATTGTTTCCTTAGCATATTGTGAAGTATTCATTGTGGTTTTGATCAGATTCGACGTGCGAGGAGGTCGATTTGAGAGGCAAGGGCATAACAAGCTAGGATTTTGGCCGGCTTGAGGTGAGTAATAGATCTAAATGATGTCCTGAGGGTTTAAAACCCCAGATTTGCACATTGTAGTGCTATATTGAGGTGACTTGCACGCCGAATAACGAGCATGGGGTAGAGCACCGTTTGGGGATTGTGACTTGGTCTGTCCCGATAGATGAATTTACTACGTATTTGACTGAATTTCACTTGTTATCATTATAATTTGAGATGATTGCCATATTTGGGCTTCGTGCCAACTGATTGAATCCTTCAGGGATTGCTATTACTGTTTCTTACCATTTTTACATATTATTGAACTCAGTCCTAGTATTTAATACTATTTTGCAAACTCAGCCATCTTTTCTCAAACTTGAAATTTAATTAATATTTCTAATGAAGTTTGGGCTGAATATTTCTATACTATTATGCCCGAGGGGCTTATGTGATTCTGGACTGAATATGGGATCGGGCTGCGCGTCGTAGCGGTATTATATTGATATTGATATGAGGCCGAGGGCCTAATTAATGCCATGAGATGGCTTTATATTGCGCTTGGGCCGTAAGGGGCCCCTCCCGGAGTCTGCACACCCCCAGTGAGCGCCGTCGATGATAAATAAATGGAGCGGGCTGCATGCCGCAGCGGGTACTAGAGATACCGTACTATGTGTTGCATTTCATATTTGACTGTCATTTATTTACTTATCTGTTGCAGTATTTCCATAATTGGTTTCATTAGTTTACTGACTTTATACTACTTGGTTTAAATTGTTGCATTATAGCTTACATTGTGCCTATTCAGGATTTCTTATTCTCAGCCTTTATTTATGTTTATTACTCATTGAGTCGGAGTACTCACATTACTCCCTGTACCTTGCGTGCAGATCTAGGTGCATCTAAGGCTGAGTGAGGACTTCTCTGCCAACCAGCTCATATCTGGGAGTATCAAGGTAGCTGCATGACGTCCGCAGTCCTAATCTTCCCTTCTATCTTATTTCTTCATTTCTGCATTTCTTTAGAACGATATGTAGTAGGTTGATACTCATGTATTAGAGGCTCAAACTTGTGACACCGGATTCTTCGGGCTGTGTAATAGTTCTGTTATTTGGGATTCCGCATGTTTTAGCTCTATTTCAGATTTCCAGTATTATGACTTAGTAATTTATCCGTGTTATTTAAATCATGAACTGTATAAAAGTTTCTAAGGTTGTTAAATTGGTCGAGCTTGCCTAGCACTACGCTGGGCGCCATCACGATTGGGGTTGGGGTCGTGACAGTCACCTTCTTATTTTATATTCTCACTACTGTACTTATTTCCTTACGGTCTTGTTTAGAAATGGTAGAGAAAAACTCTATAGAGCTTATGACTTGTACTACCGGTTTTTGGGAATTATAATTTGTTTAGAGTAATTTTATTTAAAGTTAATAAATATCAATGTTATTTCAGTTAATGTTAGGCTTACCTAGTTTAGAGACTAGGTGCCATCACGACTTCTTTGGAGGGATTTTTGGGTCGTGACAAGTTGGTATCAGAGCTCTAGGTTCATAGGTGCTACAAGTCATAAGCGAGTTTAGTAAAGTCTTACGGATCGGTACGGAGACGTCTGTACTTATCTTCGAGAGGCTACAGAACTAGTAGGATAACCTCACTTCTTTCATTCCTTATCGTGCGGTGTTTATTCAACTTGAATCATATAACTTATGTTGTTTTACATCTATTCGTGTATGAAATTGCGCACTCGTTAATAACTATGCGCCAATGGTACCACAGAGGGGTTATAAGGGAGCCAGGATTGCTCAATCATTGTTACCACGTGTTGCCAAGATTGAAGATGCGGAAGTATTGAGAGATCACCCAGTGAATCATTTAGGGGTGCAATGGGCCCTGGCGTCTGGTTGATTTATATGAAATGTAAAGGTTAACATTGTGGATTATCGATGTTGTGACCTATGGCTTCGTGCTAGGTGAGGGGAGTCCATTATCAACAATCAAATTGCGAGGTCATGTGTTATGTCAATTTTGGCCGGAGATGTATTTATGTGGTATTGAAAGTTTTTCCAAAACTTGTATATGATTAAGAGCTGAGATTTGAATGGGATTATGATGAGACTTGAGATATTACCGCGTCCTTAATAATTCTACATTTCAGTATCAGCGCGGTCATGGAAACATATTCAATATACTCGTAGTGCTTAAGTTAATCACAACACTTGCGTGGGGCAGTCATCTTTTAATGTACCGGTGGCATGGGATTCCTGCAATAGTTATCCTGGTTATCCGGCACAGGCTCAGTAAGAGAAGTTGGACTGCAGATTGGTTGTTGCAAGAACGAACTCGAGTTATCATAAAGGAACAATTTCCTTAACTTGATTCGGTTATGAGTATCGAGGCAAGTCCTCCTAATATGCTCTACTCATGAGTGAGCTTCGTAATCTTAAATTTAATTATGTGCATACTCATGTTGGGAGATTATATGGAGATAGACATGTCTATCATTATATGTTAGTCACTAAAAATAGTTGTGATGTGAGTTTTGGTGTGATTTCAGGAAAATTGATTTAAATAGCGAATTTTATTCCCTATCGGTGTGAAGGTTCATTATATGTTGTGATTTCGTTTGATGGAATTTATTTAGAAGAAAAAGAAAGGAAATGGAAAATTTCAGTTGGCATAATGTGCATATTACTTGTGGTACGGAGTTGAGGATGATATCCTCGTATTTTTATATGATGTGAGATATTTAAACCAGCTACAAGCTGCGATGGATGTTATATAAGGACGAGGTCCTTATATTGAAAAATTTATGTGTTTAAAAATTCTCCCTTGTGAAATTAAAAATTTGTACTATAGTACTTATAGGGATTCATGCCTATGAGGCTTATTTGAAAATTCTCATATGAATATTTCTGGGCATAATTTGCCAAATTTGTATCTTAACTATTGAGTTTAGCCTACAAGGTGAGTGCCCGGGTGGCGTTAATTAATTGTGAATCGTTAATTTGGGTAAGTAATTATGAGGTCTTCATGCTAAGTTGTTAGTAAAGTGAAAGATTGAAACAAGAATTTATTAACATGAAGTTAATTGGCAATTTTGTAATCGATTATGTACCACTATTAAAACCAGAGATGTGGTTAAGGTCATACATATGATGTGTTTCATGTAGAAATATCATTTTGATAGTGTCACGCTTGTGATGCGGATATTGGTGTTATTGATAAATACATCGTGGTGATTTGTTGAGTTGTGGATGTGTTATTAGGAGTTGTTTTAGTGTTACTCTAGCAGATGGATAGGCCCAATTACAGGGGAGACTCTTCCAAACTTTATGAAAAATTTGGGAGTTAGAAAAATTTGGGATATTGAGATGTGTAAAGAAAGAGATAAGTTACATTATGTGTTTGGAGACGGACTTTACTTCTCATTTAAGGACGAATGACCATAAGTGGGGGAGAATGTAATATCCCGTATTTGATGGGTGCATAGGTACGAGTTGCTATAGCCAATCGGGACTAATATCGTGTGTTGACGTGAAAATCGAACCTTTGGAGTGTAAGAAATTTGGTCTTAAAGTTTACAAATATGGATAAAGGAAATGATCTCAATTCAAATGGTGTTGTCGGACTTATATCGAATGCAGTAATATGGGATCAACCGCGAGTATATGTGTAAAAGTAAAATCATCAATTTGGAAACCTCAGAATAATTCTTAGTACGTTTGAGGACGAATGTTTGTTTTAGAGATGGAGAATGTGATGACCCAAAATGTCATCTTTCAATTAAATAATTATCTCACTATTTTAAGACCTTAAAAAGCGATATCAATAATTCACCGACTTGCGTGTGCAGTCTGTATAATTTTCTGAAAGATTTTTGTATGAAAAATGGATTAAATTATGAATTAGAGCTTTAAAACTCAAACTGAGTTGACTTCGATCAACATTTTGAGAAAACGAATTTGGATCTAAGTTTTAACCATTCCGGTAGTTCCGTATCGTGAATTGGAACTTGGTCATATGCCCGAAATAGAATTCGAAGGTCCCTAGATCAAATTATCGCCATTTAATGGAATATAGAAATCTAAGGCCAAAGATTTCTTAAGCTTGACCAGAGATTTGACTTTTGAGCAAACGACCTCGGAATGGAATTTTGATGATTCCAATAGTTTCATGTGGTGATTTTGGACTTAGGAGCATGTTCGAATTTGGATTTGGAAGTCCGTAGAGCAATTCGGCGCATTTTGGCGAAAGTTGGAAAATATAAGATTTTTGGAAATTTTTTGACCTTGGTCAATATCGGATTAAGACGACCTCTTTTCAATGTTTTGAGTGCGCGAGCAGGTCCGTAATGTGTTTTATGATTGAAATTCATATATGGTTTGTGTCCGGGAGGTTCCAGATGAGTTTCGGGGTGGTTTCGGATCATTTCGGAGAAGTTTGGAATTTGCTGGTTTCTGGTGCAACATTGTTCACTCGCAGATGCGAAGTTATTATGGGAATTGCGAAAATACTGTTCACTCGCAAATGTGAAATTTTTATGGGAATTGCGAAATACTGTTCATCCGCAAATGCAAAGTTTTTGTCCGCAAATGCGAACCTGGGTAGAAACTTAAGGATTGAAAATCTTTCATTTCTTCATTTTCGATTGGGATGTTTGGAGCTCGATTTTTGGGCGATTTTGAGGGTTTCTTCATGACTTCGACTGGGGTAAGTGTTCTATACCCAAAAGTGATTATATTTCATGGTTCTATGGTTATATTTACCATTCATTTAGGATTTGGATGAAAGAAATTGTAGTTTTTGTAAAACTTTCGAAAAATAAAAATTTAGGATTTGAAGGTCCATTTGACATCGAAATTCGATAATTTTTGTATGGTTGAACTCGTATAGGAATGGGTTGTCGGATTTTATAAGTTCCTTCGGATTCTGAGATGTGGGCCCCACAGGCGATTTTGAGCTAAATTTTGGATTTTTAATGGAAAATGTAGAAATTCATATGGAGTTAATTCCTATAATTTTTATTGACTGAATCGAATTATTTATGACTAGATTTGAGAATTTCGGGCACGAATTCGCGATTCAAAGGCTTGTTGGTATTTTGAATTGGTTGCAAAACGAGGTAAGTGTTTGGTCTAACCTTAGCTTGAGGGATTAGGAGTTGTGTCTTATTTGTTACATGTTAATTATGGAGTATGACGTATAGGCATGGTGACGAGTTCTATACGTTGGTGTCAAGCATGCCTGCGAATCTTGTATTATAATTGGTATGACTCCGTTGTGGTTTATTGCGCTTCATATGTTATTATTGTTCCCTTGCCGGGATATTATTGAAATATTATTGTTCACTTGCCGTAATATTATTGAAATATTATTGTTCCCTTGCCGGGATGTTATTGTTTGATATTATTGTTCCCTTGCCGGGATATTATTGAAATATTATTGTTCTCTTGCCGGAATATTATTGAAATATTATTGTTCCCTTTCCGGGATATTACTGTTTTGATATTATTGTTCCTTTGTCGGGATATTATTGATATATTATTATTCCTTTACCGGGATGTTATTGTTCCCTTACCGGGATATTATTGAAATATTCGGTTTCGGTTCAGCCTACACTAGCCACTTCTCAGGACAGAGGAGGTGCTCAGACTCCCGCCACTCGTACTCTAGAGCATGTAGCTCAGGGACTCCAGACCCCATGGATATTACTAGCCCAGCCGATTGCAGCTGCTCGGACCCAGGTTGGCTCGCCTATGATTGATGAGGAGTAGAAGAGATTAGAGCAGTTTAGGAGGCTCAAGCCTCTAGAGTTTAGTCCGACTGGGTCAGAGGATGCTCAGGATTTTATAGATGGATGCCAGCGGATCCTTTACACATCAGGTATTTTGGAGACCAGTGGAGTTTCATTCACTACCTTTTAGCTAACGGGAGCAGCCTACAGAGGGTGGAGGCCTATGAGTTGAGCAGGTCAGTCAGCGCTATACCATTTACGTGGCATGAGTACTCAATTCTCTTCTAAGTGGAGTTTGTTCCATAAACTTGCAAGAAGAAGTTGCGTAGATAGTTTGAGCAGCTACGCCAGGAGGGTATGTGAGTGATCTAATATGAGATGAGAATTTCACAGTTGGCTCGTCATGCTGTATGGTTAGTTCCTATTGAGTTGGAGAAGATTAGGAGGTTCATTGATGGCCTCAACTATGGATTGTGTTTCATCATGACTCGGGAGATTGATTTTGTTCCGGTAGTGCGAGACTTTTGGAATGTGTTTTCTATAGACCTTCCAGGCATGCCACCTAACAGGGACATTGATTTTGGTATTGACTTGGTGTCAGGAACTCAGCCCATCTTTATTCCTCCGTATCGTATGGCACCAATAGAGTTGAAGGAATTGAAAGAACAACTTCAGGAGCTTCTTGATAAGGGGTTCATTAGGCCTAGTGTTTTTCCTTGGGGTGCACCGGGTCTGTTTGTGAAGAAGAAGGATGGTACTATATATTTGTGCATCGATTATAGGTAGTTGAACAAAGTTACAATTAATAACAAGCACCCACTGCCGTGCATTGATGTCTTATTTCACTAGCTTCAGGGAGCTAAAGTGTTCTCTAAGATTGATTCGAGGTCTAGATATCACCAGTTGAAGATTCGGGACTCTCATATTTTGAAGACAGCATTCAGGAATTGTTATGGTCACTACGAGTTACTTGTGATGTCTTTTGGGATGACCAACGCCCCAGGAACATTCATGTATCCGATGAATAGTGTATTCCAGCCATATCTTGATTCTTTTATCATAGTATTTATTGATGATATCCTGGTGTACTCACGTAGCTAGGAGGAGAATATGCAGCATCTGAGGATTATATTGCAGACGTTGAGGGAGAAGAAACTTCATGCTAAATTCTCTAAGTGTGAGTTTTGGCTTGATTTTGTGGCGTACTTGGAGTACATGGTGTCCAGTGAGGGGGTCAAGGTAGATCCGAAGAAGATTTAGGTAGTTCAGAGTTAGCCCGGATCGTCTTCAACTACTGAGATTCGGAGTTTTCTTGGCTTGGCTAGATATTATTGTCATTTCGTGGAGGGTTTCTCGTCCATTGATGCACCTTTGACTAGATTGACCCAGAATGGTGTCCCATTCAGGTGGTCTAATGAGTGTGAGGAGAGCTTTCACAAGCTCAAGACTTCCTTGACCATAGCTCCAATTCTAGTGTTACCTTCAGTATCGGGTTCATATACAGTGTTTTGTGATGCTTCTCAGATTGGTATTGGGTGTGTCATGATGCAGGAGGGTTTCTTATGCTTCACACCAATTGAAGCCCCATGAGAAAAACTACCTCGTTCATGATTTAGGCACATTGAGTTTTCTTCCACAATTTGGCATAATAACTAGGAATTGAGATATAATTGAATTCATAATATTTCGACATATGGTCACATTTGAATACATTCTCGAAGGACAAAAGAATATGATAAAAGCATTCGGAACACATTTTGAACATATATATTTCGACACAGAGTTTATTCGGAATAGTTAAATCTTTAATAATAGCTCGGTACATGATAAGTAAGTAATTGACCCATCATACTTGGAACTTATATGAACATCGTAGGATTCAATTCTAGGAGAGAAGTTTAGCCAACATACCTTGCCTTGAGCTCCCTTAAGTGCTACAATGATCCGGAAATACTAGCAACCTCAATCTATTTAGAAACATAACAAAATTGAACCGTAATTAGGAAGATACTCAGGGGTTCTGCTCATTTGAGCATTTTATCAAATACTAGGTGGGCGTTATGATTTCAAGGTCATCCTATGATGGATTCTTTCATCCCACAACTAAATATCTACCCTTTTGAGCTCAACAACCTTCCCTTTTAATCTCAGCCCTATGCTCAGTCTTCAGCCAGTGCACCGCCAGCAGGGGCTAGTGAGCAACAAGCTAGTCGTTTCAGGCCTAATTAGGGCAGCAGGGGACCCCACCAGCAAGGCCTACGACACTGTACCTGCGAAAAATCCATTGCAAGTGTAGATTCTACTTAAGGCCAAAAATTTCGCTTCTGCGCATCAGCGCTCGCACTTGCGAGCCCGCTTCTACGACCATAACCCAGACTGGCTCATCCGCTTCTGCGATCACACCCCCGCATATGCGGACGCGCAAATGTGTCTCTTCTTTCGCACCTGAGATCCCAGCTGGCCTGACTCACTCACGCTTGTGCCACTCAAGGGTCGCATCTGCGGAGCAGCACCTGCGGCCCAAGGTGAGAAGGTGCGATTGCATCAGACACTGCTAAGTTTTAGCAATCTAACACAACACCAATTTGATTCGTTAACCATCCGAAATCAACCCGAGGCCCCCGGGACCTCACATATACTAGCAAGTCTAAAAACATGATACGAACTTAGTCGAGCCTTTAAATCACATCAAACAACACTAAAAACATGAATTGCACATCGATTCAAGCCTAATGAACGTTAAAACTTCAAACTTCTACACTCGACGTTGAAACCTATCAAATTAAGTCTGATTGACCTAAAATTTTGCACACAAGTCATAAATGACTCCAATTTCCAGAATTTAAGTTCAACCCCGATATCAAAAAGTTCACCCCCGTCAAATTTTCCAAAATTCATCTAACTTTCCAATTTTTGCCAATTAACACCAAAATGAACTACGGACTTCTGAATCAATATCCGGACACGCTCCTAAGACCAAAATCACCATATGGATCTATTAGAAATGATAAAACTCTATTCCAGAGTCATCTTCACACAATTCAAACTACGGTCAAATTCGTAGAACTTAAGCTTCCATTTTAGGGATTAAGTGTCCCATTTCACTCCAAACCCAAAAATAAATCCTCCCGGAAAGTCACATAAGCGTAAAATGAAATAGAAGAAGTGATAGATAGGGGATCATGGCTAATACTCTCAAAACAACTACCGAGTCGTTACATCCTCCTCCTCTTAAAATGATCATTCGTCCTAGAACAAGTATAGAGGCATACCTGAAGTGGTGAAAAGATGAGGATAACGGCAGCGCACATCATGCTCGATCTCCCAAGTCGCCTCCTCAACCGGCTGACCCCTCCGTTGAACCTTTACTGAAGCAATGTTATTTGACATCAACTTTCGAACCTACCTATCCAAGATGGCCATCAGCTCCTCAACATACGACAAATCCTTGTCCAACTGGACTGATCTAAAACCTAACACATAGGGAGAATCACCATGATACTTTCGGAGCATAGAAACATGGAATATCAGATGAACTCCTGATAGACTGGGAGGCAAGGCAAGCTCATAAGCAACCTCCCCAACTCACCATAACATCTCCATTGGTCAATCCACAATCACTCTGTAATCTCTAGCTTTTGAAGGAATCCACTTGGTCGTTGATGCTCATACTTCACCTGCTGGAAATTTAGGTACCGAGCTACATAATCTACTATGTCATTCATCCTCCTCCTCCACAAATAATGCTGCCTCAAGTCCCGATACATCTTCGCGGCACCCGGATGAATGGATTACCACAAATGCAAGCCTTGTGGAGAATCAACTCACGCAAACCATCTACATTAGGCACACAAGCCTGCCCTGCATCCTCAATGCACCATCATCTCCAATCTGAACCGTGTCCCTAAGGACAAGTAAATGGGGGTCATCATACTAACGCTCCCTGATATGTTCATAAAGAAAAGACTGAGAAACCACACAAGCCAAAACTAAACTCGACTCAACTCAGAAACATCCAATCTAACAAACTGATTGGCCAAGGCTTAAACATCCAATGCCAACGGCCTCTCTACTGCTGGTAGATATGCTAAGCTGCCCAAACTCTTCGCCCTGCAACTTAAGGCATTGGCTACCATATTGCCCTTCTTGGGATGGTACAAAATAGTGATATCGTAATCCTTAAGCAGCTCTAACCACCTCCGTTGATGCAATTAAGATTCTTCTATTTGAACAGATGATGTAGACTCCGGTGATCGGTGTAGATCTCACAAAGGACAATGTACAAATAGTGCCGCCAAATCTTTAAGTCATGAACAATAGCTGCAAACTGAAGGTCGTGGACATGATAGTTCTTCTCATGCACCTTCAGTTGTCTAGATGCGTAGGCAATCACCCTATCATCCTACATCAACATTACACTGAGAACAATATGCTACGCATCACAATATACAGTATAAGACCTTGAACATGTAGGCAACACCAATACTGGGCTATAGTCAAAGATGTCTTGAGCTTTTGAAAGCTCTCCTCACACACCTCTGTCCACCTGAACGGGGCACCCTTCCAGGTCAGCCAGGTCATAGATACTGTAATAGATGAGAAACCCTCTACAAATCGATGGTAATACCACGCTAAACCAAGAAAACTCTAGATATCCGTAGCTGGACGGTCTGGGCCATCTTTGCACTGCTTCAACCTTCTTCGGATCCACCTTGATCTTTTCACTTGACACTACGTGACCCTAAAATGCCATCAAATCTAGCCAGAACTCACACTTTGAAATTTTGCATATAACCTCTTTCCTCCTAAGGTCTGAATCACAGTCATCGGGTGCTACTCATGATCCTCCAGACTTCGGGAATACACTAAAATGTTGTTAATAAACACAATGATGAATGAGTCAAGATAGGACCGGAATACACTATGCATCAAGTGCATGAATGTTGCTGGTGCATTATTCAGCCCAAATGATATCAGAAGGAACTTACAGTGACCATATCGAGTCCTGAAAGCAGCCTTTGGGATATCTGGCACTCGGATATTCGACTGATGATAGCCTGAACGCAAGTCAATCTTGGAAAATACTCTGGCACCCTGTAACCGATCATATAGGTCATCAATACGAGGCAATAAATACTTGTTCTTCATTGTAAATTTGTTCAACTGACGATAATCAATGCACATACGCATAGAACCATCCTTCTTCTTCACAAACAAGAGTGGAGCACCCCAAGGTGACACATTGAGCCGAATGAAGCCCTTATCAAGTAACTCCTGTAACTGCTCATTCAACTCCTTTAACTCAGGCGAAGCCATATGATGTGGAGGAATAGAGATGGGCTAAGAGATTACAAGTTAATACCGAAGTTGATATCCCTGTCGGGCAGCATGCCCGGAAGATCTGCAAGAAATACATTTGGAAAATCCCTCATATAGTAGAACTGACTCAACTATAAGGGTATCAATACTGACATCTCTCACATAAGCTAGATACATGGCACACCCCTTCTCTACCATTTGCTATGCCTTAAGAAATGAAATAACTCTGATAGGAACATAATCTAAGGTACCTCTCCATTTTACCCGTGGTAATCCTGGCATAGCCAGCGTCACGGTCTTGGCATGACAATCAAGAATAGCATAATGGAGAGACAACCAGTCCATGCCCAAAATAATATCAAAGTCTACCATACTAAGTAATAACAAATCAGCTCTGGTCTCAAAACTACTAAGAACAACCAAACACGACCAATACACACGGTTAACAATAATAGAATCTCCTATAGGTGTGGACACATAAACAAGAGAACTCAAAGATCATGGTTTACACCCAAATACGGAGCATAATAAGATGACTCATAGGAATAAGGGGATCTAGGATCAAATAAGACCGATGCATCTCTATGACAGACCAGAACAATACCTATAATGATAGAGTCGGATGCAACTGCCTCTGTACGAGCAGGAAGATCATAATATATGGCCTGGCCTCCCCCAGAGGGTGACCTCTACCTGCCCGACCTTCACCTCGAGTAGGATGAGCAGGTGGAGTGGTAGCTAGTGCTGTAACCATAGCCTGAGGACCTGGTGGAGCACACGGTGCCTGAGTAGTTTGTGGAGGTTCACCCCTCCTGAGTGTGGGGAATCCCTCACCTTATGTTGACGACTCGGCCAGTCGTCTCATGTGTTACCGCTCCGTTTCCCCCATTTCTGCTTCTTATTGATTTTTTTGTCCGTGTTTTGAGGTATCGGGGTGGTCGGATTGAATCCCGATTGGTTTTGGAGAAGTTTGAGACACTTAGTCTCTTTTAAGAAGACTTAAGTTGGAAAAGTTAACCGAATATTCACTTATGTGTTAGAGGGCTTGGATGTGAGTTCCGATGGTTCGGTTAGCTTCAGGAGGTGATTTGGTAATTACGAGTGTACTTGGAATGGGTTTTGGAGGTTTGGAGAAGATTTAGGCTTGAATTGGCGGAGTTGATATTTTGGCGATTTCCGGTTGGTAGGCGAAATTTGATATAGCGGTTGAAATGGAATTACAAGAGTTGCACTAGCTTTTTTTGTGTCATTTTGGGATGTGTGTGCATAATTTTAGGTTATTCGGACGTGGTTTGGTTGGGTTTTTTTTAATCAAAAGAGGAATTCGGAAGTTTTTAGAAATGTAGGCTCAAATCCGAGGTATTTTGGTTGATTAGATGTTGTTTGAAGTGTTTTGATGATTGGAACAAGTTTGAATAAGGTATTAGGATATGTTTGTGCTTTTGGTTGAGATCCTGGGGGGCTCGAGGTCATTTCGGATGGTTAACGAAGAGGTTAAAGTGTTATTGCAACTGCTGAGATTGCTGCTTTTGGATTTTTCGTACCTGCGGTTTGTGGACCGCAGGTGCGGCATCGCACGTGCAGAAAAAGAGCTGCTGAAGCGGATTTGAGAAGAAGAGTCAGGAACCACAGATGCGGTGTATTGACCGCATCTGCGAAGGCGCAGATGCGGAGAGTTAACCGCAGATGCGGCACTTTGCCCATTAAGTGATTTCCACAGATGCGGAGGTGAGACCGCATATGCGGTACCGTAGAAGCGGCTATAGTGCCGCAGATGCGGAACAACTGGACAGAAAAATTAAAAGAATTCCTTCGCGAATTTTGGGTTATTTCACCATTTTTTACTTCGGCCTTGGAGCTTTTTGGGCGATTTGAGAGAGGGATTTCAATGGAACTTTATTGAGGTAAGGATTTTGGACCTAAAACTCATTCCTATGCTATTATTTCAGGGATAAGAGCTAGAATTTATGGGAATTAAGGGTGAAATTAGAGAAAACTAGGGTTTTGGATTGGAGACCTATGATTGAGGTTTTGATGGGCCATTTGAGGTCGGATTTCTGAGTTTTTGGTATGTATGAACTCGTGGGAGGATAAGGAATATATTGGTGTAAGATTTTTTGAATTTTAAAACATGGGCCCAGGGGTCGGGTTTTGATAATTTCGGGATTTGTGCCCTTTATTGATTGTTTTCTCTTGGGTTTTGTTCCATTGGTATATTTTGACATCCTCGTTTTGATTTTGGTTAGATTCGGCGCATGTGGAGGCCGATTCGAGGGGTAAAGGCATCACGAGCTAAGATTTAGTCGTTTCGAGATGATTAATGATTGTAAATAATGTTCTAAGGGTTTGAAACCCCGGATTGCACATCGTAGTGCCATATTGAGATGAGGCACACGCTTGATGACAAGCGTGGGGTAGTGCACCATTGGGGATTGTGACTTGGTCCGTCCTGATTGATGATTTTACCACGTATTTGATTGAAAACTATTTGCTATCATCATTATTTGAGTTGAATGCCATAATTGGGCCTAGTGCCAACTATTTGTACCCTTCGGGGCTTTTCATTGATATTTCCTTACTGTTTTGACTTTATACTTAAACTCAATCCTGTTATTTTCCACTGTTTTCATACTCAACCATATTTACTCAGTTTTAAGACTAAAAATGATATTTTGAATGATGTTTAGGCTGAGAAATACTTGTTTTACTATTGCCCGAGGGGCTTTTGAGGATTTTTGACTGAGTAAGGCCGATGGCCTATGTTGTGAGGAAAGACTGATCTGATTTGAGGTCGAGGGCCTGAGATATGTACGCCACGAGGTGGCTTGATTGATATGAAGACGAGGGCCTAGATTTTATGCCATGAGATGGATTATTATTGTGCTTGGGCCATAAGGGGCCCCTCAAGGAGTCTGCACACCGCCAGTGAGTGCGGGTACGCATTATGATGTGAGATTGAGCCGGATGGGCTGTTATTGTTTCTGAGATGCTGCCCGAGGGGCAGATTTGTTGATATTGTGCTCGAGGGGCAAACTTCTATGTGTTTACTTTACATTAACAACCTGTCAATTACCTGTTATTTGTTGAGAAAGGATTTTTACTTAACTCTTCACGGATTCACTGCTTTTAAATGGTTTTACTGCTTCATTATAGAATGTTTTGTGCCTTTCGTGTTTTCTTGCTTTCAGTTGTTATTTACATTTGTTACTCACTGAGTAGGAGTACTCATTTTACTCCCTGCACCCTGTGTGCAGATTCAGGCGCATCTGGTCCCACTTCCGAGTGCTGATTCATTCCAGCTTTAGGCGGATCTCGAGGAGTCTTTAGGTAGCTGTTGGCATTCGCAGCCCGGAGCTCCTCCCTATCTCTTTACTTTTATATTCTTAGTTCAGTTTTAAACTCTGTATTTGTATTTGGGTATTTAGTGTTGTTAGATGCTCGTGACTTGTGACACCTCGGTTAGGGTTGTGTTGGGTTATACTTCCGCACTTTATTGATATTATCCGTTATTAGTATTATTAAATTATATTTTAGACCATTTTATGTTGTTTAATTATTTTAAAAAGTGAATTGGGTTTAATTGGCTGGCCTTGTCTTTACGAGAAGTGCCATCACGATGGGGTTAAGGGTCGTGACAAGTTGGTATCAAAGCCTAGGTTACATAGGTCTCACGAGTCATGAGCAGGTTTAGTAGAGTCTCGCGGATCGGTACGGAGACGTCTGTATTTATCCTTGGGAGGCTGCAGAACCTTTAGGAAACTTCATATTCTTGAAATTCTTGTCGTGCGAGTTTGTTGATCCGAATACTAAACTTCTATTATACTATTCTCTCATAGATGGTAAAGACACATGCTACCGGACAGGGTGGACGACCACCAGTACCACCAGCTGGGGCCACTAGAGGCTGAGGACGCGGCCGTGGTCGTGGTAGAGGCAGAGCAGCGAGGGCAGTACCTGCAGATCCACCAGCTGCCCTAGTTCAGGACCAGGTCCCAGTTGTGGACCCCCCAGCAGCACCAGCTATGCCTATGGTAATTCCGGGTCTTCAGAAGGCCTTGGCTCAGATCTTATCAGTTTGCACTGGCCTAGCTCAAGCTGTTTCAACCACTACAACCGCAGATACTTCTCATGCCGGGAGAGGCAATCAAACTCCCGCCACCCGCACACTTGAGCAGGTCATGCAGGGACTTCAGATGTCGGGGGCACATCCAGCTCAGCCTGTCGCAGCTATTTAGGACTATGTAGTTCCTGTCATGCCAGAGGATGAGCAGCGTAGGTTGAAGAGATTTGGTAGACTTCAGCCTCCGACCTTCAGTGGGCCGAGGGAGAGGATGCCCGAGGGTTTTTGGACAAGTGTCAGAGGATGCTTCGTACAACTGGTATTTTGGAGACCAGCGGGGTCGCTTTCACTACTTATCAGTTTTCAGGAGCTGCTTTTACCTGGTGGGAGGATTTTGAGAGGCGTAGGCCTATTGGTGCAGCACCCCTTTCCTGGCAGCAGTTCTCCGTTCTCTTTTGAGAGAAGTGTGTGCTTCAGTCTCGTAGAGAGGAGTTATGCAGGCAGTTTGAATGGTTGCGTAAGGGGGAGATGACTATGTCACAGTATGAGCTGAAGTCCTCTGAGTTGGCTCGTCATGTCATCTGGTTGGTACAGACATATAGAGATAGGATTAGGAGGTTTGTCGATGGTCTTACTTATCAACTCCGTATTCTAATAACCAGGGAGAGGGTGACTGGTGCTACATTCAAGGAGGTTGTGGATATTGCCCCGGAGATTGAGTCTGTCCATCGCCAGGAGCGAGAGAAGAGGGATGCCAAGAAGCCTCGAGGATCTGGTAGCTATAGTGGTGCTCCTTCGAGGGGCCAATTTCAGCACGGTAGAGGCCGACAGTTCCGACATGGTCAGTGTGATAGCTCAGGTTATCGAGGGGCATCCTCGGGTCATGGTTCTCATAGTTCACACTAGGGCCATTCTTCACTTAGCGCCCTTCCAGCTCATAGCTCATCCCGAGCCCCATCTGTTCAGGTCTCGTCTATGTTGAGTGCATCTACTGGTCACTCCGATGAGAAGGGTTCCCATCATTCCCCTTCTCCGGCACCTGGGAGTTGTTACGAGTGTGGAGAGATGGGCCACATATGGAGGTAGTGTCCCCGTCGTATTGCTAGTTCATCCCAGCAGAGGGGCCAGTCATCAGCTTCAACACCAGTTGCTCCACCACCACCTGCCCAGCCAACTAGGCATGAGGGTCAGTTAGCCAAGGGTCGCCCCAAAGGGGATGGTCGATCAGGGGGCGGTCATGCCCATTTCTATGCTCTTCCAGGCAGACCCAATGTCATCGCTTCAGATGATGTTATTATAGGTATTTTTTCAGTCTTCCACCGAGATGCCTCCGTATTATTTGATCCCGGTTCTACCTATTCTTATGTGTCATCATACTTTGCTCGTTATTTGGGTACACCTCGTGAGTTTCTTGCTTTACTCGTTCGTGTATCTACTATAGACATGTGATTTTTTACCCTCCCTAAGATTTTTTATATTTCAGCACATAAATGTTTAATTTAGGCCTAACATAGCTATTTCAACTCATTTTGACTTTTTACTTTATTTTATTACAAGAAAAATGAAAATTATAAAAAATATTTTAGTTTATGCATTTTTCATAAATTCAAAAAAAAATACAAAAATAATACCTTATTTTTATCTTTATATAATTTAGAAAACACAAAAATAATTTCATGTCTAGTTTAATTAATAGGATTAGCTTTGTCATTGTGTAGCATTTCTATCTTATTTTTAAAAATAAAAAATAAAAAAAAGTTATTGTGTAGTCTAGGGACCCTTCTAGACTCTTCTTTGGGATAAAAAATAAATAAAAAAGACCCTAAGGACTTACAACAAAAAACCTAAAGACTAATGGGTAAAATACACAAAAATACACCTAAACCTAGACTCTACCTATAAAAAAAATATGCCAAAAAATCTAGAAAGAAGGGCATAGACTATCAGCGCCTTCAGCAGACATAGACACTCTAATTACGATCCGCTGCTGAGCTTCTTCTTCACTGAAAAATACACATAGAACTACACACTCAAGAATTAGTCGTTTGGACCCCGGGAGATCTAATAACCAATGACTCTTCAGCTTCTTCTGGATCTGGACATGTAATGCACAGTCAAGACTCTTCTTCTCCATCTTCAGCACATAAAAAAAAGAACAAGCTGAAGCTTCAGCCATGTAAAGCTCCAGTTCCGACCACCAGAAATCGTTTTTGTTTTGTTGGCTGAGCTTCGCAGCTTTCCGGCGCTTGTGTTTCAAAATTGTCGTAGAATTAAGCTTAAGATTAATTGGGACGTAGCTGGGTTGAGGTTTGCTTCCATTCAAGGTGGTCGTTTCGAGGTTGTCCATTCGAGGCTTTTTTTCCGGGCAGATTCACGGTTCCATCGGGTTTGTCATTGTCCAAAATTTTCGGAGTTAGACATTTTCAGATTCAAAAATTACTTTGTTTTAAGGTTTATTTCTATCCCTTCATTGCTTTTAATGTTTTTTAATCTTGGAATATGATGGGTTCATGGGACATTTGATGATTCGTCATTTTATCATGCCTTAGCTTCCGTTAATTTCCTTTGCCGATTAATACGACTTTTACTTATATTGCTTCGCTGTAATTCTGCTTTGCTATAATTGCTTTGCTGTAGTTTGATTTAAATGTTCAACTGTTGATTTGGTAGATTGAGATCGTGGGGTTGGGACTAAGGTAGCAAATAAAGGTTTGGGTTTGTTTTGCTGTATTGACCCATAAAATAATGAAACTGGTTTGAGCAAATTTAGGTTGATGGCATTAACATGAATTGAAAATTTGTTTCTGGGCTATTTGTTTAGTAGCTACATTGAATACACTAGAATGCTTTAAGTCTGCTTTAGATAAATCAAATCATCGTGGTTGAGTACATGTTCGCGTGATATGATTACAATTTTAAAAATAAAACCGGAGTATGCGTTCACGCAACTTCGGCCAAACTTCTTAATAATAATAAAGCGTTATTAATTGTGGACACATTCGCGTGATATAATTTTTGATGTACCAAACCAAATGGGTATACGTACGCATAATCCGTTTCAAGACAATTCTCTTAATTAAAAGCGGTAAAAGAGGCAAAAGCACATAGGTCCTAAAATAAATAACTAGACAATTTAATAAGCCAATCAAAGCGACCGTGCTAAAACCACGGAAATTGGGAGTGCCTAACACCTTCTCTCGGGTTAACAGAATTCCTTACCCGGATTTCTGTGTTCGCGGACAGAAACAGAGTCAAACCTTTTTCTTGATTCGGGATTTGAACCGGTGACTTGGGACACCATTAATTATCCCAAGTGCCGACTCTGATTTTAAAATAATAATCCCATTTCGATTGTCACTTAAATTAAAAAAAACTCCCTAATACCCTTTCGGGGGGTAGGAAAAAGGAGGTGTGACAGCTCTGGCGACTCTGCTGGGGAAAAGAACCCAGAATTTTTGTTCATGGTTCAAGAATTCGAGCTTGTTGTATGATTTTTACTTGGCTTATTTATTGTTGATATTATTGTATTTTGTGAACCTTTGTGCTAAATGCTATCTGTTTACCACTTTAATATTGTTGAATTGTATATAATTATCTTCTTACGCCACCCCTCTAAGTCTTCTGAAAATGGTGCATACGTTCGCGTAGCCCGCTTTTTCTGTAGAAATTATACCAAATAGAGCGAGGCTGGGCAAGCTACAAGGCCGGGCAGACTTTAGTGCTCCCGGTACGTCGCCTCCTCCTCGGCCCCAGTTGTCTGCTCGGGTACCCCAAGTCTAGACCAAAACCCCAGGATTTAAACCTAGAAAAACTCAGCCTCATGCCGGATCCCTAGTAGGAACGCTTATTTGAATCATTTGCATTTGACTTAGGGGACTCAACATAGGGGTTGGGTCCGTCTAGGACAGGTGTACCCAAAAAAATAAAAGACCACCCTGATGCATCCTATGTTCTACATGTTGCATTCATTCAAGGGTAAAAGGGTCATTTGACGGACCAATGTTAGTTGAGAGCAAATGATAAATGAAAAAAAAAAGAAAAGGAAAAAGAGAAAAAGAGAGGGTGAAGTGGGAAGATAAAGCGAGTGGGGCCCAACTATATTTCCTATCGCATTTTTTTGTTAAATAAGAAAAAGAGCTTGAAAAATTCAGAAGATTTTGCACTTTTTATTATTTTTCAAAAAAATTAAAAATAAAAAAAAAGGGAAAAAGAAAATCCAAAAGGGTTTACATGTTTCATCATTTTCAAGGAAAAGACAAAAAAATATATTTTCTCTTAATTAATTGTTTTTCTAAAAATCTCGACCGTATCCAATCTGCTCGAACTACGCATACCTGATTCTCGTCTTTCGGGGCGTGATACTTAGGCAACCCACATAGGGTACGGTCTTCCTAGTAAGCTTAGGTTTTTGTCTTTGCGGGGACTTAGCCAAATTTTGCACTTCTAGCCCTTTTTTGGTCAAATAAGCCATTTTGTAAAAATAGCCACAATCATGTCTTGCATGTGTCCAACAGGAAAGGTTATTGTCTCACATAGTATTTTAGGTCTTTAATTTTCTTTGGTCTAATTTTCTCATACAGGTGTGGATTTGCTTATCTGAGTTTAAGTATGACAGAGCCTCATGACCATCTAGTCAGGATTGCTCACTCAGGAGTGGATTAAAAGAAGATTTTCTTTTCTTTTTTTATGCTTTGAGTCTGTTGTTCTTTTTTTCTATCGCCTTTTAACTTCTAGCTTTGTACAGTAATGTCGAGTCTTTGGTATTGTGTTTCCCATTTTGTATTGAAGAAAGATGTGTAATAAGGCAAAAAAAAATCAAAAAAAAAAAGGTTTTGCGTTTTTATATTTCTGTTAGATGTTTTCTTTAGAATACTAACTCTAGAAATTCAAAAAAAAAATCCTTTGTAGTTTTCCTTAGGCAATTAATATCTAGAACTTAAAATAAAAATTATTTTCCTATTTCCATTAGCATATCAAGACTGGAAAAAAAAAAGAGAATTTTCTTTTAGTACCTTGTTAAAAAGTTTTCTTTAAGGTATTAATTTCGAAAATCCAAAAAAGGATTTTCTTTTGAAGTTCTTCTTTAGGAATTAATGAAAAATAAAAATTATTTTCATTAGAATTTTAGGATTTTGTACATAGAAGGAAAAAAGAACGTACTTTATCTTTTGTTCGAAGTTTCTTCTTTAGGCAATCAAAATGTAAATCCAAAAATATTTTGTTTCATCTTTTTCATTGCTTGTTTCAAAATCTTGCGTGAGGATATCAAATGAAAATTCAAAATATGTTTCTGTGATTTATTTTTTAGATTTTCTTCTAAAAAAAGAAATAATCAAAAAATATTTTTTCTCTTCTAGGATATTTCCTTAATAGAATATTTGTTTCAAAAGGGAAAAAACATGCCCGTTAAGCTTGAGTTTAGAAAAGGTCATAGAACATTAAGTCTAGAAAATTCAAAAAAAAAAAGATTTGCTTCTTTTGTTTCTCTTTTCTCATTAGAGTAGTCATTAAGGTAGAAACGAAAAAAAAGAGATAAAAAGAAAATGAGAAAGTTAGTTTGTTCCCGATCTTCCCGAACTACGCAAAGATCTGATTCATGTGGGGTCATGATACATAGGCAACCTACATAGGGTTCGATCGAATTATTTTTATATTATTAAAAGAGACAAAAAGAAAGGGAAAAAAAGAAGGAAACAAAAAAAGATAGGTGAAATTGTGGGATGCGAGATATGAGAGAAAGAAAAAGTGATGATTATAAAAAAAGAGAAATGAAGGAAAATGGGCAAGCCAGCAAGTGCTAGAAAAGCAAAGAAAAAAGAGGTTGAAATAAACAAATTAGGATGATGCCAACTGACCTTTGTAGCCTCGAAGTCATTTTAGAACCGATAACTGTGGCTAGGTGCATTGCACATAAAGTGAGATTATCTTATGTTAAATGCCCTAACGCTAACGTGATGGTTTCATTTTGTTATATTCATAGAAGAAGGGTGGTTGGTTTGTGGTTTTAAAGTGGTAACTCTTCTCTACAACATAAAGTCAAAAGGCAATGACAGACAACAACAGAATTGAGTTGGTTGACACGGGTGCCCGAAAGCGGTTGGTTGAACAGAACACTGGTTTGGCTGATGAGGTAAGGATGTTAAGACAACACATGATGGACATGTATTAGGCCTGGATGGATGAGAAGGCACCACCCCCGCCACCACCTGGTTTCTTAGATGCTACCTTTACCCAAACTTTGGCACTTCCCAACCACCCCGGCATCTCCACCACTCCTCTTCCAATTACCTCTCCCTAAAATTGCCCTCATGTCATATCCCCAATAATGAATACCCACTCAAAGCTTGTGATGCCCAATATTACCCCTCAAAGGTCGCCCACAAGGTTCTTGATTCATATAAGAAGAGCCCTCGGGATGAGCTTCATGCTGAAAATGAAAGGCGTAGAACGATCCTTAAAGAACATGCAAGGGATGGGAGACCAAGTTAACACGTCTTACAAAGAGTTGTGTATGTTCCCTGACGTTCGCCTGCCCGCGGGGTTTAAAGTGCCAAAGTTTAACTTGTATGATGGGGTGGAGATCCGGTAGCCCACCTGAGGGTCTATTGCAGTGAAATGAGAAGTGTTGGAGAGAAAGATGACTTGTTGATAGCATATTTCAATAAGAGCTTGACAGGGGCAGCTTTGGAATGGCATAATCGTCAAAATGTCGGGAAGTGACATACATTGGGCGACATGGATCAAGATTTTTGTGTGACGCTTTCAGTGCAATATAGACATTGTCCCAGACCACTCCTCCCTATCTCAGATGGAAAAGAAACCCAAGGAAAGCTTTAAGGATTTTTGGCTCAGATGGAACAAAGAAGTTGCTTGGGATAGCCCTCCCATTGATAGAAAATGTGTTGCTGAGCCCCGCCGACGACAGGGTCCAGTGGTCGTTCTTGCTAAACGCTTTCATCCTCAATACCGATCCCATGAACATTCCCAAACTCCATATAATCCACCCCAGTATTATCCGCCGAACAACATCCGACCATCTGTCCAACTACCAGGTCACTCCCTAGGGCGGGCACTAGTATCCCAAAATTCACGTGTGCCTTTACAGCATTTTCAAGCATCCGGTAATCCTAAAAAACTGAGGCATGGAGGGAACAAAGGCAAAAAGATAATTTAACTCCCATTAGAGAATCCTACACAAGTTTGTTTGAAAAGTTAAAGCATTCTGGCCTGATTGAACCGCTCCTCGGCTATACTCCAGACCCATATGCGAAAGGCTTTGATCCTGATGTTCGATGCATGTACCACTCTAATGTCTAGGGACATAGCATTGAAGATTGTCGCTCTTTGGAAAAAGAAATAGAAAGAATGATTCAAGAAGGGGTAGTTATGGTTAATGACATTGACAGGGAGCATGCGAATCCTCTTGGGAACTTATTGATTAAAGTTGATAATGGTCTTGGCAACATTGATGCGAAACTCAATGGCTAAGATGCCGTGCTTGGTAATAGGGAAGACGCTCCATTTCTTGGTCAGGCGGAATGGAGTTTTGGTGGTTCATTTTGTTGTCATTTCTGTTGTCCGGGTTATTTCAGGGTTGTAATCCGAATATTGTCTTGTGACTCAAAACCTTCTTCCTTTCATTTTGCCTTGTTTGTTTAGTCGTAGTAGCTCGTTTAGTGTCGTCCAGGTTTGTTCCAGGGTTGTAATCCCAGTCTAATTTTTGTTGTTTGAACCGTTTCACCGCCTGTCTAATGCAATTTCCTATTTTCTGTTATATCTAGCCATTTTCTTTTGTTAGTTCTTTTTTCTTTCTACAATTCTTTTCCCGTTGGCTTTAGTGACATGAAATGCATGCGTAATTCTTAGCCTGAGCTCAAAAGTTAGTTTAGTCATGAAGTATTGAAACAATTTTGAAGATGACAGGGGCACTTGAGGGAAATAAGAACAGATTTGGGCACCTTGAGATCATTTGAAGCCAAACCATATGAAACTGGGGCAGATAGAACATAAAGAAACCCTATTGAAATGGATCATGCCGCATCAGGTTGAAGCTAAAGGCAAGTTTGCCAAATTGACGGAGGCCGTTCGTGGTAAGGGGAGTGAAAGTGTTATCCAATGGTGCTTTGGACTCAACAGATATAGAAGGCGAATGTGTGGATATGGTTATCAAGTCTGGTACAATCAAAAGATGTTACAACTATTTTATGTGGTTTGTACTTGGCATGTTTGATGATTGGAATGACGAAGGCATTTTGTTCTGCTATCTAAACACTTTATCCTTTATTACCTCTATGGGCCTTATTTGTTTTCTTTCATACCCCTCTTTCGCAATCAGTGGCAAAGATCAGAAACACAAGCGTGAAAGATAAGTAAAGGAAAAGAGAAAAGAAGAGGAATGAAAAAGAGAGAGAAGAAAAAAAAAAAAACAAAACAACAAAACAACAAAAAGGGAAAAAGAAAGGAAAAGAAAAAAAGAAAAAAAAAAGAAATGAAAAGAAAAAGAAAAAATAGCAACAACAAAAGTAGTCTCATGAACTACATTCGACCTGATTCCTTTTAAGGATACGTAGGCAGCCTCACAGTTCGATCCCATTAAAATATAATCCAAAAGTCCCCAAGCAAGAAACTGGGGCAGAAGTTGTGGTGGTTATAAGAAATCTGATTCCAAAAGTTGTAATTTTAAACCCATTTGAGTTTTGTTGAGCCTTAATACCCTTTCTTTCTATCCCTGTCCAAAAGCCTGCATTACGGTCTAAAGAAAGACCTTCTGATCAGTCTTCAAGAAATGTCGAGTCAAGCAAGTCGAAGTGATTCGTATCAGGGGCAACACTCCGATCCAAACAAGGAAGATAAAAAATGAGAGAGTCTTATTGGTGAAATCTTCACGGGCACTTTGAGGCGACTTTAAGTTGAGAGAAAGAACAAAATGAGAGAGGCTTGATGGTAAAAACCCTCTGGGCACTACAAGTCAAATAAGGATTAAGAACAATATGGGAAATCACCAGACGGAGATTGCAAAAGATGACTAACGACGGAGCATCGAAGCTAGTTTCACAGTTTGGGGGTAAAATAGGAGTTGAACATCAAACTTGCTTGACAGAATATCTACAGGTGCATGTCATGGTCATTAGAGGTTGTATCCACATCTGATAGGTTTCTACTTCGTAGCTTTCTTGTTAGGAATCATCTCTTTCCTTTGTCCTTTACTCTGTTCCTTTTGTTTTGTTTACTTCCTCCTCATGAGTCTGTTTGGTCATAACAAGTGAGAAATGACTTCAAAATCTGCCACCGGCTTTCCAATTGAACAAAACGGGATTTGGCTAGCACATCAAAGCGTCATAAGTCAGGAAAGAACAGCAAGTACACTGAGTTGTTAACAGTCAACATGCTTTGGGATCCTTGTGAAATACAAAGGCTTGGTATATATCAATTCATGAACAATGCAACAGATGAAGGGTTAGGGTGAACAAATCAAAGGTATTTCCTGTGATAGGATTGACAAAGGGTGGTAAACCAGTGAAGAGCAAGATCTTCCAAGCAAAAATCAAAGTTATCATGGCAAATGAGGGAGCCGTAGACCTCAAAGATCGGACCAGGGGTTTAAGTCAAGAAAGAACAACATACACTCTTAGGGGGGTGGCAATTGACGTGCTTGGATTTGAACGGAGAAGAGGTATTTTCTGTGTTAAGAGTGACAAAGGAAGTGGATAGGCAAGGAACAACCAAGGTCTTCGAATGAAAATCAGTTATCATGTCAAGTGAAGGAGCAACAGACCTCAAGGCCAAGGCCAGTGGTTTAAGTCAAGAAAGAATAACATACATCTTGAGTGGGTGGCAATTGACGTGCTTTGGGATTCGTGTGAAATACAACAGTTTGGTACTTATGAATTCAGAAACAATGCAAAAAATAGAGGGTGTTAGGTAAACGGATCAAAGGTATTTTCGGTGAAACACAAAGGTTTAGTACATATAAATTCATGAACAATGTAACAAGATGGAGGGTATTTATTGAACGGATCAGAGATATTTTCTGTGTTAAGGGTAACAAAGAAAGGGGTTAGTCAGTAAACAAGCAAGGTCTTTGGGTGGGAATCAGTTATCATGGTAAGTTAAGGAACAATAGACCTCAAGGCCAGAGCCAGTGGTTTGAGTTAAGAGAGAACAACATGCGCAATGAGTGGGTGGCAATTGTCTTGCTTTGAGATTCATGTGAAACACAAGGGCTTGGTAAATGTCGTGTCATGAGTGATGCAACAGATAAAGGGAAGCGGGTCTAAACAGAGAAGGGGTATTTTCTGTGACAAGGACAGTAGAGAAAGTGGTTAGTTAGTAAACAGGCAAGGTCTTCAAGTGGAAATCAGTTATCATGGGAAGTGAAGGAGCAATCGCCCTCAATGTTCAAGGCCACAAACCAACCACCATTTTAAACTGACAAGATTTTTCTTTGATTGAAACAGGGGCAGAAAGTTTTCGTTTGATTTGGAGAAACTCTCCGTAGGGGAAGAGCAAGCACCAAAACAGGTTTGACCGTAAACTCTCAGGACCTTCCTGAAAAATAGGGCTTAGATAAATTTCAAAACAAATCATAGAAGAATGTAAGTTGATTGCAAAGTTTGCATGTTAAGACATGATTCAATTAGGAGTTTTCAGGACCCCTCCCCAAATAATGGGACCAAGTTTTAAGATTTTCATTAGATAGCAAGATGTAGCATAAATTCTGTTGTAGTGTAGTATGATTCAGTCGTAAAAGTGCCAGTCTTTAGGATAAGCCTTGATTTGATTTTTAGGACCTTCCTAGATAATAAGATTAGTTTAAGACCTTTTAGATAACAAATGTAATGGGAGTAATACCTTTAGAAGATATAACTTAGGTTTGTAATTGTTGTTCACTTAGGAGTTGTCAGGGCCTCCCTGGATAATAGGACTTAGCTTTCAAATTCCTAATATTAGTTGGTAGAATGATTCAGTTTAACACTCACCTATGTGCCCATCTACGCAAACTGGGGCAGAAGATTTTCTTTATTTTATCTATTTTTGTTGAAGTCAGGAGCCCGCCTGGAGAACAAGGGAATACATTTCAAGGCAGCAGTCAGGATCCCACCTGGAGAACAAGGGAATACATTTCAAGTCATCAGTCAGGAACTCGCCTAGAGAACAAGGGAATACGTTTCAAATCAGCAGTCAGGAGCCCGCCTGGAGAACAAGGGAATACATTTCAAATCAGCAGTCAGGAGCCCACCTGGAGAATAGGGGAATACAATTCTAGTCAGCAGTCAGGAGCCCACCTGGAGAACAATGGAATGCATTTCAGATGCAGTAGTCAGGAGCCCGCCTGGAGAACAAGGGAGTACAATTCAAGTCTTATCTTTCAAGTTTTTACTGATATTTGGCAACATGATTTAGTTTACAACCAAATGTGCACCCAGCCACCAAACTGGGGCAGAAAAATTTATTTGTTTTGGCTACTTTGTTGAAGTCAGGAGCCCGCCTGGAGAACAAGGGAACACATTTCAAGTCAGCAGTCAGGAGCCCGCCTGGAGAACAAGGGAATACATTTCAAATTTAGTAGTCAGGATCCCGCCTGGAGAGCAGGGAATACATTTCAAATCAGCAGTTGATTATAGGCTATAATTACGTATTTTAGTTGCTTATTACACTCTAATTTACTGCACTTTAATTGAGTTTGAGCTTTAATCGGTAGTGTTTTGCACTAATGGTGTGTTTTATGCCTTATAGGAGTGATTCTGAGCTATTTGGATTTTATGGAATGAATTCAAGTGATTTGTAGCTTTAAAGTTTGAGTAAAATTTCAAGGATTTAAGCCGGGATCGTGTTTGGGGGTCAACGGATGATAGTTAGAGCAAACGAAGACTCCAGTAGGCATATTGTGCACTGTCTAGTAAAATAGATATAACTTTTTTCTCAGAACTCCATTTTGGATTCAAAATATATGGTTGGAAAGATAACTCAAAGGACTACAACTTCTATGTTTTACATTTTGTCCAAATTTGAAACAGAACAGGGTGAAAAATGCACGTCAATAGCGCAGTAGCGCTCAGGTCGCGCTCGTCAGGCAGAACACTGGACCACTAGCGCGACCACTAGCGCGATCGCGCTAGTCAAACCAGGGAAAAGTGTCCTTTTTCACATTGGATAAGGTATAATTGTTTGGGCCCAACCCTACTTGGTATATATACATGGAAAATGGTATTTTGAGGGAGGCTGGTATATATACATGGAAAATGGTATTTTGAGGGAGGAGGACATTTTTGAGAGGAAAACACAAGCACAGAGCCGCCGTAGAGGCCGAGTTTCATCTTTTCTTCCACCAACTTAGTCTTTTTATATTTCTTTGTATGATTTGTTATTTTGCTACCATGTCTATGTGGAGCTAAACTTTACGTTCTATGGTTGTGGTTCTTTCATGACTATTATTATTCGGATATTGATTTTGATTCCTTAGTTTATCATATTGGTTTATTTATTCAATCTTGCACGTAATTATTTGATTGCTTTATCACCAATTGAATACTATCTACGAATCTAGAGTTGAACTCGAAAGTGGGAATTCTAGATTGCATATAGGATTGAGTAGAGTAAGTTCTTGAACCTGGGCATCGGGGAACGAATTCGTGGTTAGGATAGACATATACCTAATTGCCTTGCTTAGTCAATTTACAGGAATTATAAATGTGTTCTTGTTGATTCTAACTCCATAGACATATAGGTGTTAGGTTATCTTGAATAGGCGAGTAAGAACTCGACAGATTCTGATGATCAATATTAACCCTGTCAACCAATAAATTCAATAAATTAGTTAGTCAATTCAATTGAAGAATACAATAGGAATGTTAGATAGCCCATAACCTTAGATTGTTTTCATTACATTGATATAATAAAAATCTGCTCTTTCTCTCTGTTAAAAGTTCATTATTTATATTTTTTATTTAATTAGTTTAGAATCAAATACTTCTAGGTTTAATTCTTGTTTAGATAACTAGGATAGTCTAATTTAGTTAATAGTTAATCACAAGTCCTCGTGGGATCGACACCCGACTTTTAGTCACTTTATTACTTGACGACCGCGTATACTTGCGTGTGCGTTTGACCGCAACGAGTTTTTAGCGCCATTGCCGGGTACTTAGAAATTAACTATTTTTCTAGATATCCCTTTTGTTTTGTATATATTTTATTTTTATAACAATTTGATTTTTCTCTTAGTGTGTTCATAGTTCTCTCAACATGACATTTGGGGATGAAATATCTGGAGGTAAGGTTATTGATGAAGACGCTTAGTTGACGGAAGACTTTTATAGCCCGTCTTTTTAGGCTTGTCATGACCTGAACTCCAGGAGGTTTGAATTTGAATATGGGAGTAAGGGTTGGTATTGGGAAGAATATTAACGATTAAGGGAATATGAAGAACGGCGTTGTCTTCTAACAATGTTGGTAAATGATTGGTCTAAGGAGAGAGATGAACTTGCACATAAAATTGATAAATTTGGCTTGGATGTACATAACTTAGATGCAGATTTGAGTGCAAAGGTTGATGCGTATAACGCCCAAAAATTTAATAATGAGTTGTGTGAAGCTGAAAAAAATCTTCTAGACCAAATTGAGGAGCTAAAACGAGAATACCGATCATTAGACCATGTTTTTCTTGAGGATGACAATGTTGAGAAGAGTGATCTAGAGTCATATGAGGGAGTGGATAAAATTACCTTGGGAGACTTGAGTGTGTGTAAATATAGGGATGCAAATAGTAGTAAGGTTCATGAGTTAGGGCGCATTAGACCTCATTCCAATTATTTTTCCACATAGTGTTTAGATAGTAAGATAGTAATCAAGTCATCTGAGCCTATGAGGGAGTCAAAGAGTGAGGATGAGAGTGTCTATATTCTTGAATTTGTTGTGCCAAAAAGTAAAAATTACATTCCTCATCAAAATGCCAAGAAATGCAGAGTGAAAAAATTATTACTTGGCCTTGTTATCGTTGTAGCACCACCAAAGGAGCATAGCCACAGACTGTATGCCATGTTAGGGGTACAATTCATGCATTCAAGGTGGAGGAAAAAAGTGATTTACGTCGTGCCCCGACGTTAAATGAGGCGCTTGTTGGGAGGCAACCCATCTTTATTGCTTTCTTTTATTTTTATTATTTTGTAGTATTATTTTTGTATTTTGTAGGAGTAGGAGCATGGATCCAAAGCCATAGAAAGTGTGCAAAAGTGAGCCATATGGTTGAAATAAGTGTGGGGTGCCTGCACAAAGGATCATACCTGGGAGAAGTCTGAGTTTCCCGTGAGCTGTTATTGCTTCGGCCTTTGGCCTTTCAGGGGGTTTCTTGTTCACGCTTGTTATTTTTGTTTTATTTGTGCATTAGGGACATTGCACTCTTTTAAGTGTGGGGTGTGAGAATTCCTTTAGATAGTTAGTAGTAGTTTATTAGTAAAAATATTAACTCCTTATTTTTTTTATTTTAGCTTCTTATTTTTATTTCTGTAGTTGTGTAGTAATTTAGTAGTAGTCATAGTAGCTTAATTTTTTATTTTTTTTTAAATGTGAAAAATCAAAAAATCGAAAAAAAAAAGTTTAAAAAAAATTAAACTTTTTCCGACGATGGATCTCCTAGACAATTGTTTTGAGGGATTAAAGTCTAAACAAATAATAAAATTTTTAAATAAAAATATCTTTTTATTATTATTATTATTATTTTCAGGTAGTAATAATCCCCCGTGGTTTTTCTTTGTGCCTCGGTTCTTTTCCATGGGATGTTGTTTGAACCGGGTAATTTTTTTTCTTTTAGAGTAGATTAGGAATTTAGGGAATAAAAGGAGGAAGACGGATGAACTTAGGCGCCCTTGGCTTGTTTGATAGTAGCATATTTAGGTTTTGACATGTGTAGTATCTTGCCTATAATTTGAAATTATTGATGATGCCTTGCTTAGTTGGATAGCATGTCTTGTGATGCCTATGTCTCGTTATCTTGACTTGTGTTCACTTTGTGCTTAATGCTTAATATCTCGTGGCTCCATGAATACTTACATTGTTTGAGGGTCAGAATGAGATCGTCCTTAGTGAGTCGTATGCCATGTGTGGTGAGATTTTTATGTAGTCCATGTATTGTACTTGTGTCTAGAACTTGCCCAGTATATGAGTTGAAGCGAAATTTTAGGTGACGCTCGGTTTGAAAAATGATTTTAGGCTTTCTTTGATCTTTTTGAGATTAATTGCTTGCCACAAATAAAATCTATCCCTAGTTAAACTTTTTGAGCCTATAGACTTTTATTTGGCACTCACATTACAAGCCTATATCCTTTTTGTTCTTAATTGATATTATTTTGATCCTTTTACCTCTTAAAGCACTTTAATTATGAAATAAACGCTAAAAGAAGTAAGAAGGGACTAGCGTGTGGTGGCTTTTGAGTGGAACCAATGAAAAAAAGAAGGGTACACTTATTTTTGTAAAAAAAAATACACCACTAGGGGAAATTGAAAAAGCAAAATAAAAGAAGAAAAATCTGAAAGCAAAAGAGAAGGAAAAATATAGATGAATAAATTGTTGTCTTGTTCTTGATAGTGGGTATGAATTAATGTAGTGCTTAAAGAAGAAGGGAGCATTTTTGGGGTGATATTGTGTGTGAAAGTGAAGTGGATTGAAGAATTTGCGCTTAAAGTTGATTATGTGGTGTGTTAAAGTGCTTAGGAGGGTTAGTCACTATTCCTAAATATGTCCTACCCATCCCTTAGCCCACATTACAACCATGAAAAAGACCTAATTAATTTTAGATCGAGCGAGCCTACATTAGTAGAGATTTACATTAAGGGCAAGCCTATGGTACCAAGTGCATGCATGTGACTTCTTTTGTGTGTGTGTGTGTGTGAGAGAGAGAGAGAGAGAGAGAGAGAGAGAGAGTGTGTTATATATATATATATATAGTATTTAAACTATATTTGATCATGAGATTTGATTGTGTGGGTTCAACGTATTCTCTTGTAAGGGCATATGGCTTCATGAGGGATAGGTAATGTTATTAGTCTTCTCTACGACGTTGGGTGTTCAAGCCATGAGTGCATCGTGACATTGAGTCGGTTTTTGAGGCTAGGATTATTGTGAGCATATTGTCTTTGTTTGAATATTTTTGAAGAATGACATAAGTAAAGGGAAGTGTATGATTATTGCATATGCTAGAGTTTAATTGTTGCTATCAATCATAATCATTGGTGTAATGTGCTTCGAATATGTTAAGTGCTCATAGATAGAGTAGGTTTTTGGTTGACT
>MU705577.1:0-12276 GCA_026770625.1 Nicotiana glauca | reverse complement strand
TCTTCAAGTAAGTTGTTCTACTTTTTCTTGTGTTTTATGTACTTTGCATTATGTAGTGATTATTGTGTAGAATTCTTGATTTTGGTTACAATGGGATTTTAGACTCCAAGTTTGGTGTTGTAGATGGTGTTTGGGGTTGATTTGTGTAGATGTGGGGGTATGTTCCTAGTTGACAATTTTTGTGTGGGATGGGTGGTGGTAGCACTTAACTGTTATTAATTTATGGAAGCTTGCGGGGGGTCTTATATGGCGGAATTGTATCGTTAATAGTGGTGTGGGGGCAATAGTGGATGTTGTCCACTTTGGCACCTTACCCGATGGTTATACTGGCCATGCTTGACAAAAAAGGAACTGTTTGGTGCCAGCGTATGGCGAAGTCTGAGTACCCATCCGACTGGCACATGTTTGGCTGCCCCTGATCGTTATGCTGAATTGATTGCAGGTACTATGGCCCGAAAGAAGCGTAGGAACTTGGAAAGCACTTTCGAAGTGCCGACGTATGACGCTACCCGGTTCGCGTCCGAGGAGGCAGAGGATAGGTTTTATGGTAAAGCTACAAAAAGCTTTGTCCCTGAGATTGCTATTTACAGGGATGCCCTCCGTGTAGAAAAACCGGACATGTACGAGGAAATCAAATGGAGGGGGATGGAGTTCTTATTCGAGGAACCTGAAACGTCAAACCCAATGATAGTCCGGGAGTTCTACGCGAACTGCCCGAAATATATGTGCCGTTTTGTGGTTGTGCGGGGTAAAGTGGTAGATGCCTCACTACTGAAGATTTGCCAGGTCTTGTAGCTGCCTCCATTAACTGGTGAAACTGATTATTACCACATTCTCCAGGGTTCGATTGGGACACTCTGATTGAGTCAATATGCTCAGGAGGACGGCCGGTTTGGATACAAGAGTACATGAACCTTCATTCCAAGTCATTTACATGGGAGGTTAGGTGTTGGTTCACCATTATTTGCAGCAGGTTATTTCCCACGGGCAACACGTCAGATGTGAACAGCTACGGGCTCTATTGGTTTGGTGCTTCGTAACCAGGAAGGAAGATGATGTTGCTAAAATCATTGGAGATGAAATGATCCTCCAGTCACCTTTGATGACTAAGGGGTTTTACTTCCCCTCACTTGTGATTAGGTTATGTCTGCTGGCTAATGTCTTCGCCAATCCTACAGATGGAATTTTCCCCACAAAAACAACATTCAGAGTTTCGAAGATCAAAGTGGGCAGAGATGCACCCACTCCCATTGAGCTTGACGACGATGATGACGTCCCAGCACCCATGGCACCACCCAGGAGATCATATGATGTTGCTGGATCCTCTCGGCAACCCCAAACTGGGGTGGAGTTCTCTAGATCACACTCCAGCTGACCCAGGTTGCCTTCTTTGGAGGAAGAGGTGGCAGAACTTCGCACCTCGGTGGATGGACTGCATGTACGTTTGGATGCCATGTCTAGACGGCACGCCAGGTCTGAGAGCCGGATGATGGCTTGGTTACGTGCTATAGAGAGGGCTTGTAAATTGGACCCCAACATCGTCTCTGACTCCGACTGATGACCAGGGAAGTTCTCTTACCCTTCTACGCTTTCATTATTTTATGACATGGAGCCATGCCATATTTTTTTTGTGTGGGGTGGGAGACTTGATTTAGTGTGTGTATTGTTAGTGTATATATGCATTAAGTATGTTGTAGTTTTGTGTTTCTGTTTTTGTTTGTATTTATGTTAGACGTCACTGACTTGGCCCAACGACGGACACTTGTCGACGGGTTTATTGAGGGCTAAGGTCGGATAAAAAAAAGATTTTTTTAGAAAAGGTAGGAGACTCTTACTGATGATGGACCACTTAGACAGTATTCTTAAGGGAAGTAGTCTAATAAAAAAAATGCCAAAGACACTTATTTTATTTTATTTTCTTTTTAGGTAGTGTAGTAATTCCCCATTGATTTTTCTTTTGACCACGGTTCTTTTCCAAGGGTTTTTCTTGAACCGGGTTAGGTAGATTTTTTTTTTCTTCTTCAATTTTTTTTAGGGCCCTTAGGACTCGCTTTGGCTAAGATAGGTGAGGGAAAGAATGCATCCCGTGGTGTACATACCTGCAAATACTTAAAACAAACTTGAGGGTGCAACGTCTAGGCTCACGTGTAGACTCTTAAGCTTATGCCTTAATTTTTCACACCTTGTCTTACTTGAACGCTCACGTGAATGTGTTGATAAACTAATTCGGAATGAGTTACATGCCAAGTGTGTGTGAGGTAATACATGTATTCTATGCTTGCACGTGATACCTAGCACTTGCCCGGTGTGTGTGCAAAGCGAAATAGAAGTTGTTTGGTCTTAGAGATGATTTAGGCATTTCTTTGTATAGCCCATATAATTGTGAATCCACCTGTATATATTACCATAGTTAAACTCTTTGAGCCTATAATCCTTTTTTTTGGCAACCACATTACAAGCCTACCCAATTGTTTGAATTAACCATCTATTTGTACCTTTTCACCTCTCATGAGCACTTGAATTGTTATGAACCTTGTAAAAGTTAAAGTGTGGGGTGGTCGGTTTGGCTTTTGAGTGGAAATAATTGAATAAGGAGAAAGGTGCACTGTTTTGAAAAAGGAAGAGCCACTTGAATTGAAAAAAAAACTCCTCGATAAGTGGTGGCTCTTGACGCAAGTGTGCTTAAAGAAGAATGGGGTAGTTACATTAATGTGAAGGTGGAATTTTGGGGTGACATAAGGATGAGGTTTAATTGATAAAATGTATGTATTAAAGTGCTTAGGGAGGTGTAGTCACTCTCATATATAAATGTATCCTACACGTCCCGTAGCCTACATTACAACCAAATGAAGCGTTATTGATCTTAGACTGAAGATTAGTAGAGTATTACACTAAGGGAAAGCTTATGGTGTATTTGTGTGGCATATGAAGGTCTTTGCAGAGAGTGAGTGAATTCGTTCTATCTACAGTTCCTTGTTGTTTGATTTCATGTGTGTGGAACTTCTCTAAAAAATGTGATGTGAGGGCATTTAACTCAAGAAGAAAAAACAAGTCTTCACTTCTGTTTAGAGTACATAGAGTAAGTATGAGTGTGGCATGGCATTAGAGTATTGATCTGAGGTGTGGCTGTTGCACTTCTTAGGTTGTTCCTTCATAATGGCGGGTGTGACATAAATAAGGTAATGCATCAAACGATTAGGCCTAGAAATGTGGTTCAACTTGCTCGAGGACGAGCAAAGATTTAAGTGTGGGGTATTAATAATAGGTGAATTAGACTATAATTAGGCCTTAAAGAACCACATTTTTGTATAGCTTTATGGTAAAAAGTGATAACCAAATGCTCTGATTAGTGTTTTTCATGCTTTGCAGGCTATATCCAATAAAAGAAGTATGTGGAGTAATTTTAGGATCAATTACGGAGAAAAGGAGGCCAATCATACAATACCCAAAAAGTGCATCAAGCGGAGGGACAAACCAGAACTAAAGCTGGCTTGCCGCTGTCTGGGCGTAACCGCGGTAGGACCGCGGCAGAACATTGCTGCAGATTCAGAGGAACATTCTGGCCGCGGTCCTGGCGTAAGTGTGGTGGGACCGCGGTAGGACGCAGAAACTTTAGGGACCAAAGTGTCAAGTCGGGAAAACTTGGTGTAAAACACTTATAAGATGTAGAAATTCGGCCACATTAGGGCAGACTTGTTTTGGAGAATAGTTTTGCAAGATACACACGTGTGAGAGATCAACCAAAAACATCACAGTTATTTATCATTTCTTTTTCTTGCTATTTTTGATTATAAATATTTTCGTAGTTTATCCTTACGTTGTTATGAGTATCTAAATATTTTAGTCTAAGGTTTTAATGGAACCTATTAAAGGATGAACTTCTTAATTATGTTAATATAGGTTGCCAGTTAATCTTTATTTGTTCAAGTACGTGTTTGTTGTAGTTAATTGACAGGACCTCAATTAGTTGTGCCTATTTAGTATGCATAATTCGGAAGAGAGTGCATATTTAGGTAATTATTGAACAATACCACTCCCAAAGTATAAGAGGGATCTATAACTTTGGGTTTAAAGGCAATATTAGGGATAACGAAGCCTAGGGTGCAATCTAAAGTGAGTTGTAATAAACAAAGTCAGCTAGCGTATCTCGGGAGAGTGTGTCTAGTAAATTATCGTAATTACTCGGGAGATATTTACGGTAAAAAAAGTGCTCATGATTGATAGAGATGTTTTGGTGAATCTGTATGAAACATAACCGGAAGGGATTCCATCAGTAGGGGAAATCACTACCTTAGAACATTCTCATTATTGTTTACAACACAAGCATATTTAGTTTACAGATGTTTATTTACTTTCAGTCTTAGTTAATAGAAATACCATCAACTATTGTTTACAACGTTTGGGGAAGTTGATTATAAAGAATTTAGTAAGTCCAACAAAAGTAATTGATAGGTTAATTCTCTGTGGATTCGATTCTGGGCATAAATACTCAGGTTATATTTGCAACGTCCATGTGTCCTTTTATAAGGCATAGTTGGGCGTGATCAACATGCATAAGAAGGATTTGGCCGTAGATGTAGTTGGTCGGGAGCTTAATAAAATGTCATAGGAGCAGAACCAAAGGTGCGACAGGTGAGCCTGCAGAAGCGAGAATCACTAGGCAGACTAATATGATTGAGAATTTTAGTCTTTTCTTCATTTTTGTACTTGTGGAGCTCAGTTGGGGCAATTTTTCTGAGGGATTTCAATATAATTCAAGTGATAAGAAACTTTTGATCACTTTTGCCCATTAATATTGAAACCCATTGATTTTTACACCTTGATTATGTGTTATTAATGTGAAATTTTGGGAATTTTTGACTAGGTATTGGAGAGTAAGATTTTTGGATTTGAGGGTTGATTCGTGGTTGAAATTGAATAATTTAGAATGGTCGGACTCGTTATTGAATGAGTGTTCAGAATTTGTGAATTTTATCGGGTTCCGAGGCGTGGGCCTAGAGTTGTCTTTTTTGGTTAACCTTTTGAATTTGTTTAAAGAATTTAGCTTTATCTTATGGGATCAATTTCTATAGTTTTTATTAATTATACTAAGTTATTTGTGACTAGATTCGAGTCGTTCGGAGGCCGATTCGCGAGACAAGGATTTGTTGGAGCATTGAGTTGTGCACTTTGAGATAAGTAACACTTCTAAACTTGGAACTGAGGATATGAATTCCTGAAAAACGTGTTATGTGGGTTATTTGAGGTGACACACATGCTAGGTGAAGGGCGTGTGGCATGCACCATGATAATCATATATATGGGTGGATTTTTTACTGTATTTATATGAAGTCTTGTTATATCCGTGTAGTTTATACGTATTAGAGTAATTGAGCTGTGATTCATGTTAGAAATCATGTTTAGTTTATGTGCTTATTCTGTTGGAACCCACTGAGGTTATTTCTACTGTTGAGTTATTTGCTTAAACTACAATTATGTACTCAATCATATTTATTCATTTGCATATCATATCTCAGTCTCTATTATCATTCACTATTATATCATGGTATCATTGTTTTGATTGAGTAGTATGAGATTTGTGAGCCCATGAGACTGAAAAGTTTGATGAATGAGTTGGGCCTAAGAGCCGGATTGTGAGTGTTATTTTGGATCAGGCTGCACGCCGTAACAAGCCTTATTGACTTACTTATTATGGATCCAATTGCACACCACAACAGGCCTTATAAGATTTATATTAGCATTTGGGTAGGATCCATCCCTCCGGAGTTTGACATACTAGAAGTGAGCGCAGGGACCGTGACTTATATACACATGCTTTAGTGAGAAGCATTGATGTCAGGAACCCATACAGTGCTAAGTGATTATGTGTGATGAGCGAAAATTTGAGATAGATTGATTGAGTACTCTGAGAGTGTGAGTACCTGGAATTATCACTGGGATACTGTACTTGACATGCATATTTGACATGATACATGATATGTTCTTATCCGCGTTAGTCTCTAATTGTGAGCTTGAAAGCATGTCTAAATTTTTGCACAATGAACGAGCTGAATTTGGAAGTGTCTTTGAGTTATTACTGTAATTCTCATTAATATAGCTATGTTGGAAATATATTGGTTTTGACTATATCCTTCTAAGCTCGTCACTGTATTCGACCCAAGGCTAGTCCTGTTAATTATTAAGTATATTGGGTTGTTTCTACTGGTACTATACTCTGCACTTCGTGTGCACATCCAGGTACATCTGGATGTGGTGATTGATAGACTTGGTGCTAGTACCTGCTCGGAGACTTTGAGGTAGCTGCTATGGCGCCTGCAGACCTTGACTCTCTCCTTTCATTTTATTCAGTATTGTTCTATTTTCTCAGACAGTTGTACTAGAGTTTCAGACTATGTTGACACTTTATAGCTCATGTACTCGATAACATCAGGTTTTGGGATGGTTGTGGTAGATTTATAGTTGTTTTCATCAGTTATTTATGAGATTTTCCCACTGTTGAGCTTATTAAACTATGTTTTATTTCAAATGATTAGTAGTTATGTGATTGTTGGCTTGCCTAGTATATGTGTTAGGTGTTGTCACGACAGGTTGGGATTTGGTTCATGAAAAATTGGTATCAGAGCACTAGGTTACTTAGGTCTCGTGAGTGATGAGCAGATTTAATAGAGTCTTGCAGATCAGTACAAAGACCTCTGTACTTATCTTCAGAGGCTACCGAACCATTATAAAACTTTACTTCTTGTACTCTTGGCATGCAAATTTGTTGATTCTAAAAAAATAAACTTCGATTTGTCTATTCTCTCACAGATGGTGAGGACACATGCGATTAGATTAGGCAGACGACCACCAGTACCACTAGCTAGGGCCACGAGAGGCTGGGGCCGCGTTAGAGGCCGAGGTGGAGCTCGTACTGCAACTAGAGCAGCACTTGTGGAGCCACCAATTGTTCTAGCTTAAGAGCAGATACCAGATATGGTCGAGCTGATGGGACCATCTCACGCACAAGCTATTTCCGTTGTGATTCCAGGCCTTCAGGATGCTTTGGCCCAGATATTGACTATATGCGCGAGACTTACTCAGGCGATTTCGATTCCGGCTGCACCAGCAACTTCTCAGGTTAATGGAGGTGCTTATTAGCTTAGAGACTCTAGACACCGAGGTTACTACCAACCCAGCCAGTTATAGGTGCTCGGCCCATGTTGGCCGACCTATGAGTGATGAGGAGTAGAAGAGACTAGAGCGGTTTGGGAGGCTTAAGCCTCCAGAGTTCAGTGGGGCCGAGTTAGAGGATGCTCAGGATTTTATAGGCAGGTGCCAGTGTATCCTTCGCACGATGGGTATTTTGGAGACTAATGGAGCTTCAGTTACTACTTTTTAGCTGATAGGGGTAGCCTATAAATGGTTGGAGGCCCATAAGTCTAGCAGGCTAGCCGACATTGCACCACTTACTTTGCATGAGTTCTCATTTCTCTTCTTAGAGAAGTTTGTTCCACATTCTCGCAAAGAGAATTTGCGTAGGCAGTTTGAGCACCTACGCCATGAGTGTATGTTAGTGACTCAGTAGGATATGAGATTATCAGAGTTGGCTCGTCATGCGGTATGGTCGGTTCCCACTGAGAGGGAGGGGATTAGGAGGTTCATTGATGGCCTCAACTATGGGCTACATTTCATCATGACTTTGGAGATTGTGACGTGTGAGAGATTCAACGAGGTGATTAATATTGCAAGAAGGAGGCAAAGAGGTCTCGTGGTTCAGGTGGTTTCAGTAGTGCCTCATCAGGAGGACAGTCCCACCATAGCAGGGGTCATCCTTATAGGCCCGCTCATATGGATCGTTTGATTCATTGTGGTGTATCAGCTAGACATGGTTCATATAATGCTTGTCTAGGTCAGTTATCTTTCAGCTCCCTCCCACCTTAGAGTTTATCTTGCACTCCATCAGTTCAGAGCTTGTCTATGCCAAGTTCTTCTTGTGGTTATTCTGGTTCTCGAGGTCCGATTCAGTTCCCACCGCCATTGCGGATCGAGGTCGCTTCGAGTGTGGAGAGTTAGGTAATGTGAGGAGGTATTGTCCCCATCTTATGGGAGGCCTAGTTCAACAGAGGGGTCAGACTATGACTTCTTCACCAGTTACTTCACCGCTCGCTTAGCCGGCCCAGGGTGGAACTTAAGCAGCTCGAGGTTACTCTAAAGGGAGAGGTCAATCAAGCTCGATGCTATGCTTTTCCCGATAGGCCAGAGGCTGTTGCTTCAGATGCAGTGACCACACATATTGTTTCAGTGTGCCACAGAGATGCTTCCATATTATTTGACCTCGGTTCCACTTATTCATATGTATTATCATACTTTGCTCATTATTTGGATATGCCCCGTGATTCCTTATATTGAAGCCCCATAAAAAGAACTATCTCGTTTATGATTTAGAGTTGGTAGCCATTGTTCATGCATTGAATATTTGGAGAAACTATCTGTACGTTGTGTCCTATAAGGTATTTACAGATCATCGAAGTCTACAACACTTGTTCAAGCAGAAGGATCTAAATTTGAGGCATCAGAGATGGTTGTAGTTGTTAAAAGACTATGATATCACCATTATCATCCCAGGAAGGCCAATTTGGTGGCCGATGCCTTGAGTAGAAAGGCAGTGAGCATGGGTAGCCTTGAATATATTCCAGTAGGTGAGAGACCAAATCATGCAGAAAACGAAACGAAAACCCTATATACCTCTTTTGTTCTAGCTTCCAAGCCTTGTTCCCTTTGATCCACACCCTTACTTATGCTTGTATAGCTAAATAAAGAGGTGACAAGCTTTCTTAGCCACAAAGCTCTTTCCAAAACTTGAGTTAAGGAGAAAGGAGGACGACAATGTCTTACATATGTCATAAGGATTACATTGATGTATTTTCTTATTGATTTTAAATTACGGATGATGAAATTGCTTCAAAACCTTAAGAAACTTCTTGGATAGCTATGGAAGCTCAGCTTGTGCGTGAATTTTCTGGAAAGTGAGGAAAAAGAAGATTAAGTCTTCTATTTATAGTAAGGTTGAAAAGTCAACCATATGTGTGCTTCACCAGCCCTTCTTCTTACGCTCATATCTCTTTATCCGAATGTTGTATGAAAAAATAGTCAAGATCGTTATAAACTACATTCCAAGACTTTCAATTTGGTACATAGTATGTCCGCAAAATACCTCATATAGCACACTAAATTAATTTCTCAAAAAAGCTTCGTTATAAGGCAAATCCTTAGTCATTTTTATGCAACTTAATTCCGATTTTTTCCAAACATTATATTCTACATCCAAACATCATATAGTCTTATGATGACCTTAAACTCATTTAAATCATGCTTAGTATGTCATTTATACAATATACAACATCATAGAAGTACGAGGTGTAACTTCCAACTTTGATTTGGCTTTCAAACCCTAAGGATATGTTTGTTATTTAATCATATAATGAGAGTTAATCAAAATCAAATAACATGGGCTAAGAAAATGCATGATCAAGCTACAGTCTTTAAGAATCTTCTATCTCAAACAACTGAGGGTACTTAGAATTTATTTCTTCGGCTTCCCACGTATTTCCTTTGTTGTTCTTATTCCTCCTTGATATATTTAAGGAAGTCACTTTCTTGGTCCTAAACTTGCACACCTGCCGATCTAAAATAGCAACTAGAACCTCTTCAAAAGACAAGTTCTCTGTAATTTGAACCTCATGTGCTTTTGCAATATAGATTCTTGATTTATTTATAGTTACTGGAATCTTCTCATAAGATTGACAATCTATTACTTGTATATCATTTAATTATTTCTACAATATCGGAACATGATAACTGGGTGAACGGATCCTAATTACAAGGAAAAATTTAATTTAGTCCATTCTCGAGATAGTTTGGACGTGGCTTTATGTATGTCTTGATTAGCTAATCCCATTATGTTATATTGCTCTTCGTGAGCGAAAATTTCAAGAAGACCTCATTATTAACTCGAGATTTTCTTAATTCTCGCCGCGTGCTGGTGTTTGATTTATTATTATTCTAAGCACAAACACTCTTGAATAAGTCTGACTTTTCTTTAACATGATACGTTAAATCAGGTCGAACAATTGTGTCTTGTAAACTGTCTTCTGGGGAATCTACATTTCCTTCCGTATCATCCGTATCATACATTTCCTTCAGTATCATACATTTCGTATTAGCACAGAGATTAACTTTTCCTAAAACGGAAATCTTCCCTTTCTATAAGAGATGACTCTGCCATATTCTAGGCTATCAATTCTTTATTATCTGAGTCTATCGAGCGTATTCCAAACCTGTTAATTGGTGAAGACCTCTTGTCAACCATTTTCCTTTTTGGGCTTACTCATTTATGAAACCACTTGTGACTTACGACTAAATGCATTTGTTACGATATTGATTACGCTCTTTTTATTCTAGTTCTAAGTCGTCTTATGTGAAACATGTATTGGTTCTCCATTCCTCCTTATTTTTTCTCGCTGCCTCTAGTTTTCAATAGCTTCTTATTAAGCTTATATTATGATATTCATTATTTGCAACTCTGATATAATTCCCACATATTTTGAATCCCTTTTACATAGAGCTTTGGACCTCATCTATTGATTTCCATCTTCTTGTCACCGTATGCATTTGACATATTTCATTGTTTTTAGGTTCCGATTTATAGAAGAAACTAACATTGTGAAACAACTTACCTTCATACTGCTTCTTTCTAATTCGTCCTTTCCTTATTTTCTTTCCTAAGTCTTGTCCTTGATGTCTACTTTATTGTTTCCACTTTGATGATTTCTCTTCTTTAGGTTTCTCCTTGATATATTGTACTAACTTCCTTATTCTTCATGTCATTTCGACTATCCCTCATGATTGCAACATTTAGATATTACCATGGTCTATCTTTAATTTCAAGAGTTATCGTAGGGGGTTCCTTTCTAACTCCTTATGATTGTTCTTCCTTCTCCTTTCAATTTCAGCAATTTCCTTTGGTGTCATATCTTTCAACTATAACTCATTCTTCAGGTTAACATTCCCATGTATAAAGTGTTTGACTACGCTTATCGTTAATTTATAAGCAATATCGTCTCTTTTCCATATCGTTTTTACCCGTGCGTCACTTTAAAGTTGCTTAACTCCTTTCTGTCCCAATTCCCCCATCTTTTTGTTGTTAAACAAAAGTGCTCTCGACTTAACTCCTTTCTTTCCCAATCCCCCCATCTTTACCACCTCGTCTCCCCACTTAGGGAAATAGTTCAATGTTTCACGCTTGAAGTCCTATTTGTATTTCTTCCTTCCATAGGTCTGTATTCCTGGTAGCTTATAATTGACCTATGGGTAAACTTTCTCCCTCTTAGACAATTGATAGGGGTCCATATGTGTAGAGAGTCATATGTTCTTGCTGGCATGCCTTCGTTCGATGGGTTAACTTTATTTCACATGGCTTATCACAGAAATCTTAATAAATTTCTTTCAGGGATCTTCTCCCGCTAATCAACTTCCTTCTCCTGCTTATTCACTCATTTTATCACTGCAATGCTAGCTAGTGTGAGAGTCCTTTATATCTCTAATCGGAACCTTAGTTCTGGTTTATCCTAAGTTATCCCCCGATATCGGCACTTCTCATCTGTATGATCAAATTGACCTTCCGATAATCTCCGTTAAAATTGCTATTCCACTTTTAATGAAAATGGGACCGCTTTATAACATTAGAGCTTACCTGCCTACGAGTCTAATTGTACTTCCATACTGTAACTTACGTCCCTTAATAGTCTTCCATGTTCATTCATACTACTCTATTTGCTTTCGTACAAACCATTCACAACATTCCACTTCACGTTTGCTTCAATGTAGTTTCAAAAAAACATCCTTTATTCTCGACTTCCCGTACTCTAACTGACCTCAATTTTTAGTCGGATGAGATTGCACTACTTATCTGATAACCCCATAAGCTGTAGAACCTCCCTGATGATATCTTTCGCATGTTGCACTTATCGTCTATCTTTACTAATTTGCATATACAACGATTTATCCATAAGTGTCAGAAACAATCTATCTAAGCTTCCCCGCACTGTCGAGTAACATTTGTCACACCTCCTTTTTACCGAAAAGCTTTATTCGGTTTTTACTACACCTCGGAAAGAGATATAGTAATAAAGGAGTTTTTCCAATTTAAGGACAATCGAAACGGGATTCATTTTTATTTAAAAAAATCAGAGTCGCCACTTGGGAGATTTATGGTGTCCCAAGTCACCGTTTTGAATC
>MU705576.1:123220-154300 GCA_026770625.1 Nicotiana glauca | reverse complement strand
CTCCATTCTACGGGCGGGCTCCCGAATGCAGCAACCTAAAGTAACACCTCAGTTCTACGGGCGGGCTCCCGAATGAAAAAACTTAAAAATCAACACCTCCGTTCTACGGGCGGGCTCCCTAATGCAACAACTGAAAAATCAACACCTCCGTTCTACAGGCGGGCTCCCGAATGCAGCAACTTAAAAGTAACACCTCCGTTCTACGGGCGGGCTCCCAAATACAACAACTGAAAAATCAACACCTCCGTTCTACGGGCGGGGTCCCGAATGCAACAACTGAAAAATTAACACCTCCGTTCTACGGGCGGGCTCCCGAATGCAACAACTGAAAAATCAACACCGCCGTTCTACGGGCGGGCTCCCTAATGCGACAACTGAAAAATCAACACCGCCGTTCTACAGGCGGGCTCCCGAATGCAACAAGTGAAAAATCAATACCTCTGTTCTACGGGCGGGCTCCCTAATGCGACAACTGAAAAATCAACACCGCCGTTCTACAGGCGGGCTCCCGAATGCAACAAGTGAAAAATCAATACCTCTGTTCTACGGGCGGGCTCCCTAATGCGACAACTGAAAAATCAACACCGCCGTTCTACAGGCGGGCTCCCGAATGCAACAAGTGAAAAATCAATACCTCTGTTCTACGGGCGGGCTCCCTAATGCGACAACTGAAAAATCAACACCGCCGTTCTACAGGCGGGCTCCCGAATGCAACAAGTGAAAAATCAATACCTCTGTTCTACGGGCGGGCTCCCTAATGCGACAACTGAAAAATCAACACCGCCGTTCTACAGGCGGGCTCCCGAATGCAACAAGTGAAAAATCAATACCTCTGTTCTACGGGCGGGCTCCCTAATGCGACAACTGAAAAATCAACACCGCCGTTCTACAGGCGGGCTCCCGAATGCAACAAGTGAAAAATCAATACCTCTGTTCTACGGGCGGGCTCCCTAATGCGACAACTGAAAAATCAACACCGCCGTTCTACAGGCGGGCTCCCGAATGCAACAAGTGAAAAATCAATACCTCTGTTCTACGGGCGGGCTCCCTAATGCGACAACTGAAAAATCAACACCGCCGTTCTACAGGCGGGCTCCCGAATGCAACAAGTGAAAAATCAATACCTCTGTTCTACGGGCGGGCTCCCTAATGCGACAACTGAAAAATCAACACCGCCGTTCTACAGGCGGGCTCCCGAATGCAACAAGTGAAAAATCAATACCTCTGTTCTACGGGCGGGCTCCCTAATGCGACAACTGAAAAATCAACACCGCCGTTCTACAGGCGGGCTCCCGAATGCAACAAGTGAAAAATCAATACCTCTGTTCTACGGGCGGGCTCCCTAATGCGACAACTGAAAAATCAACACCGCCGTTCTACAGGCGGGCTCCCGAATGCAACAAGTGAAAAATCAATACCTCTGTTCTACGGGCGGGCTCCCTAATGCGACAACTGAAAAATCAACACCGCCGTTCTACAGGCGGGCTCCCGAATGCAACAAGTGAAAAATCAATACCTCTGTTCTACGGGCGGGCTCCCTAATGCGACAACTGAAAAATCAACACCGCCGTTCTACAGGCGGGCTCCCGAATGCAACAAGTGAAAAATCAATACCTCTGTTCTACGGGCGGGCTCCCTAATGCGACAACTGAAAAATCAACACCGCCGTTCTACAGGCGGGCTCCCGAATGCAACAAGTGAAAAATCAATACCTCTGTTCTACGGGCGGGCTCCCTAATGCGACAACTGAAAAATCAACACCGCCGTTCTACAGGCGGGCTCCCGAATGCAACAAGTGAAAAATCAATACCTCTGTTCTACGGGCGGGCTCCCTAATGCGACAACTGAAAAATCAACACCGCCGTTCTACAGGCGGGCTCCCGAATGCAACAAGTGAAAAATCAATACCTCTGTTCTACGGGCGGGCTCCCTAATGCGACAACTGAAAAATCAACACCGCCGTTCTACAGGCGGGCTCCCGAATGCAACAAGTGAAAAATCAATACCTCTGTTCTACGGGCGGGCTCCCTAATGCGACAACTGAAAAATCAACACCGCCGTTCTACAGGCGGGCTCCCGAATGCAACAAGTGAAAAATCAATACCTCTGTTCTACGGGCGGGCTCCCTAATGCGACAACTGAAAAATCAACACCGCCGTTCTACAGGCGGGCTCCCGAATGCAACAAGTGAAAAATCAATACCTCTGTTCTACGGGCGGGCTCCCTAATGCGACAACTGAAAAATCAACACCGCCGTTCTACAGGCGGGCTCCCGAATGCAACAAGTGAAAAATCAATACCTCTGTTCTACGGGCGGGCTCCCTAATGCGACAACTGAAAAATCAACACCGCCGTTCTACAGGCGGGCTCCCGAATGCAACAAGTGAAAAATCAATACCTCTGTTCTACGGGCGGGCTCCCTAATGCGACAACTGAAAAATCAACACCGCCGTTCTACAGGCGGGCTCCCGAATGCAACAAGTGAAAAATCAATACCTCTGTTCTACGGGCGGGCTCCCTAATGCGACAACTGAAAAATCAACACCGCCGTTCTACAGGCGGGCTCCCGAATGCAACAAGTGAAAAATCAATACCTCTGTTCTACGGGCGGGCTCCCTAATGCGACAACTGAAAAATCAACACCGCCGTTCTACAGGCGGGCTCCCGAATGCAACAAGTGAAAAATCAATACCTCTGTTCTACGGGCGGGCTCCCTAATGCGACAACTGAAAAATCAACACCGCCGTTCTACAGGCGGGCTCCCGAATGCAAAAAGTAACACCTCCATTCTATGGGCGGGCTCCCGAATACAACAACTGAAAAACTAACACCTCTGTTCTACGGGCGGGCTCCCTAATGCAGCAACTTAAAAGTAACACCTACGTTATACGGGCGGGCTCCCTAATGCAACAACTTAAAAATCAACACCTCCGTTCTACGGGCGGGCTCCCGAATGCAGCAACTTAAAAGTAACACCTCTGTTCTACGGGTGGGCTCCCGAATGCAACAAGTGAAAAATCAACACCTCCGTTCTACGGGCGGGCTCTCGAATGCAACAACTAAAAAATCAATACCTCCGTTCTACGGGCGGGCTCCCGAGTGCAGCAACTTAAAAGTAACACCTCCATTTTACGGGCGGGCTCCCGAATGCAACAACTGAAAAATCAACACCTCCGTTCTACGGGCGGGCTCCCGAATGCCAACTCAAAATATAACAACCTCCATTCTATAGGCGGGCTCCCGCCTTCTTTAACAACTTCCCTCAGACTAGTGTTTCCTTTCTCTGAAACTTGCTGGGGATGATATCGCCTTCAAAACTTGTGTTATCTTCCATCTTCCCCCAAATGGGTATTTGATTTCAAGAAAATTTTTGCAATGACAGAAAATTTTCTGCCCCAGTTTGATAATCTTCTTTGTGGCCACGTCTTTCCGCCATCAATAACATTTCCTTTCCCTGCCTCAAATCAAAGAAAATTTGTTAGTTTAAATTATGGCGAGTGGTCGTGCCACCCCTACTGGGGATGGTTCTTTCTTTCTTGCTTCCCTGCTCTGTGTTGTCCGACCATCTCGGTCGATAATCTGCTATGTGGGATCCTTCTTCGAGGATCCTTATTGACAAATCTCTCAATTGTTGTTTTCCTGCTTTGCTCCATACTTTCCCTAAAATCCCAGACCAATCCATCATTTGGTCTTGCCACAAACGTCTTTTCGTTTTATTGCCTTATCTCACGCCTATTCACATTTTGCTTTGCACCATTTTGGCGGCTGGTAGTAAGCTCTAAAAAAACCTTCTCAAAAACAAACTTCTGGAGAAAAAGTATTTAAACAAAGAAATAAAAAGTGATGACTACAAAGGATAGAAAAAGAAAAAGTCTTTTGAATAAATGTCGTGGGGGAGAAGAAAAAGAAAGGAAAAGAACTTATCTGAACGGTATAACCGATCCCAACGATCATGTCGTGCATTCTGGATTAATCAACCTAGTCTATTTGTATCAATCAATCTTTCTGATGGCCTCATTTTGCTGGGGATGAGCAGGCATCCCCATTCTTTGCCAAATGCGGATACTTTCCGCCTATCTTATCATGTCGCCTCCTAGTGCCCTTCGAGGCGTTTTCACTAATAAGACTCTCTCATTTCTCTCGACTCCCATCGCCTTATGGTGCCCGTGAAGGTTTTTACCATAATACTCTCTCGTTTTGTTCCTCTCGGCTTTCGTCGCCTTATGGTGCTTGTGAAGGTTTTCACCATAAGACTCTCTAATTTTATTTTTCTTTCTCCGCTGGGGATTGGAGTGTTACCGATAAGATTTTCTCCACTGGTGATTCTTTTCGCTATCAATTCCTTCAGCTCACGATCCTTATTCAGTCGAGGATCAGTGTGTTATTCTCGGCTTTTATTTGCCTGACTTGGCACCTCTCGGATACTGATCGTGAGGTCTTTTAGACATCAACATGGTTTTTTGTGCGGGGACAAAAGAAAAGGATATCAAAAATTCCAAATAACTTCGATGGGTAAATCATTACAAATCTTGGAATCAAACTTTTTCCAAAATTTTAAAACATAACTTCTGCCTTAGTTTTCTTGCTTGGGGATCTTTGATTTACACTATGACCGAGCCGTGAGGCGCCTACGTATCCTCTTTGAGGAATCAGGTCGAACGTAGTTCAGCGATTCCTTTGTATTTCTTGTGACTTTCCTTTTTGTTTTTGTTATTATTATTTTTTCTTTTCCTTTCTTTCCTTTATTCTCTTTTTTTTCATTTTTGTTAGTGATTCCAAGAGAGGGGTATGAAAGAATAAATAAGGCTCAAAGGGGAAGCAAATGTTAAAGTGTTTGGATAGAAGAAAGAATTGCCTTCGTCATTTCATTCTCCGATAAATGCCAAGTACAAGCAAACAGACAAACATCAATTACAATCAAAGAAATTACACATAATATCTCTTGAATGCGTCAGAATTGATAGCCATGTCGATGCATCTTCCCTCGACATCTGTCAGACACAAGGCGCCATTGTATAACACTCTGGTCACAATGAATGGTCCTTGCCAATTTGGGGCGAACTTGCCCTTTGTCTCGGCCTGATGTGGCATAATTCGTTTCAGCACCTGCTGTCCCACTTCAAATTTCCTGTGACGCACCTTCTTGTTGTACGCTCTTGACATTCTCTTTTGATACAATTGGCCATGACATACTGCTGCCAATCTCTTTTCATCAATTAAGCTCAACTTCTCCAATCGGGCTTTGACCCATTCATCATCATCAATCCCGGCCTCAGCGACTATCCGAAGGGACGGAATTTCAACCTCTGCTGGTATTACTGCTTTAGTTCCGTATACCAATAAATAAGGAGTTGCACCTACTGAAGTACGAACCCTAGTGCGATAACCCAATAATGCAAATGGTAGCTTTTCATGCCATTGTCTGGATCCTTCTACCATCTTCCTCAATATCTTCTTTATGTTCTTGTTGGCCGCCTCAACCGCTCCAATCGCCTTGGGCCGATACGGGGTGGAATTACGGTGTGTAATTTTGAACTGTTGACAGACTTCTTTCATCAAACTACTGTTAAGATTAGCACCATTGTCCGTGATGATTACCTTCGGGATCCCAAATCTACAGATGACATGGGAATGAACAAAATCCACCACTGCATTTTTGGTTACCGACTTGAAAGTCTTAGCCTCAACCCACTTAGTGAAATAATCGATGGTTACCAGAATAAACCTATGACCGTTGGAAGCTTCCTGCTCAATATGTCCAATAACATCCATGCCCCATGCAACAATGGCCAAGGTGCTGACATCGTATGCAATTCTATCGGCGGAGAATGAATCAGATCTCCGTGTATCTTACACTGATGGCATTTTTGCACGAAACTGATACAATCACGCTCCATAGTGAGCCAATATTATCCTGCTGGAAGAATCTTCTTTGCCAATACATATCCGCTCAAATGTGGTCCATAAACTCCAGCATGTACCTCTATCATCACTGTCATAGGTTGACCAGCATCTATACTTCTCAGCAAACCCAAATCTGGGGTTCTTTTGTGCAGCACTCCTCCACCGAGGAAAAATCCATTTGCCAATCGTCGAATGGCTCTTTTTTGATCTCCGGTGGCCTGCTCCGGGTATATCCCCATCCTGACGTATTCTTTGACATCATAGAACCATGGCTCACCATCCATTTCTTCCTCCACCATGTTGCAATAGGCATGCTGATCACGAACCTGAATATGCAACGGGTCAACATGAATTTTGTCTAGGTGGTGCAACATCGATGCTAAAGTGACCAAATCATCGGCAACCTCATTGTGAACTCTTGGGATGTGCCTGAACTCCACTGATCGAAATCGTTTGCTCAGATCGTGCAAACATTGTCGATATGGTATAAGCTTCAAATCCCGCATTTCCCATTCACCTTGAATCTGATGCACCAAGAGGTCTGAGTCTCCCAAGACCAAGACGCTCTGGACATCCATATCTGCGGCTAATCGTAGGCCCAAAATGCATGCCTCATACTCAGCCATATTGTTGGTACAATAGAAACGCAGCTGAGCCGTAATAGGATAATGATGTCCTGTTTTAGAAATAAGTACTGCTCCTATTCCAACTCCCTTTGCATTTGCAGCTCCATTAAAGAAAAGCTTCCACCCTAGTTCCTCGGTCAATTCCAACTCATCTATATGCATCACTTCTTCATCAGGAAAATATGTCTTCAATGGCTCGTATTCTTCATCAACAGGATTCTCAGCCAAGTGATTGGCCAATGCTTGGGCTTTCATGGCCGTCCTCGTCACATAGACGATGTCAAATTCCGTGAGTAATATCTGCCATTTTGCTAGCCTCCCTGTGGGCATAGGCTTCTGGAAAATATACTTCAGTGGATCCAAGCGCGAAATGAGGTAAGTGGTATATAATGACAGATAATGATTCAACTTTTGTGCCACCCAAGTTAGGGCGCAACATGTCTTCTCAAGTTGAGTGTACTTAACCTCATATACTCTAAATTTCTTGCTAAGATAATATATGGCTTGCTCCTTCCTTCCTGTAATGTCATGTTGCCCCAATACGCAACGAAACGAATTCTCCAGGACCGTTAGATAGAGGATTAACAGTCTTCCCGGCTCAGGTGGAACCAATACGGGTGGATTTGATAGATACCCTTTGATTTGGTGAAATGCTTCCCGACATTCTGCCATCCATTCTACCGCAACATCTTTCTTCAGTAGCTAAAATATGGCCTCACAAGTTGCTGTGAGTTGAGCGATGAACCTGTGGATATAATTCAATCTTCCCAACAGACTCATTACTTCTCTTTTGTTCTTCAGCGGTGGCAATTCTTGGATGGATTTGATCTTTGACGGATCTAACTCAATGCCTCGCCGACTGACGATGAATCCCAATAGTTTTCCAGACGGAAAACCAAATGCACATTTGGCCGGGTTGAGCTTAATATTGTACCTTCGAAGTCTTTGGAAGAACTTCCTTAGGTCTGCCACGTGGTCTTTCTGGCGCTTGGATTTTATGATCACATCATCTATGTACACCTCAATCTCTTTCTGTATCATGTCATGAAACATAGTAGTCATTGCACTCATGTACGTTGCCCCAGCATTCTTCAAGCCAAAAGGCATTACCCGGTAGCAATAAGTCCCCCACGGCATAATGAAATCCGTCTTTTCCGCATCTTCTTCATCCATCAGGATCTGATGATACCCAGCATAGCATTCCACAAATGACCCGATCTCACGTCCGGCACAATTATCGATCAAGATATGAATGTTGGGTAATGGAAAGTTATCCTTTGGGCTTGCCCTGTTCAGATTGTAGTAATCGACACATACCCTAATCTTCCCATCTTTCTTCGGGACTGGCACCACATTAGCCAACCAATCAGGATATCGAGTGACCCGAGTAACCTTTGCCTGCAGCTGCCTTGTCACTTCTTCTTTAATCTTCACACTCATGTCTATCTTGAACTTCCTCAATTTCTGCTTGATGGGAGGGCATGTCGGGTTAGCGGGCAATTTGTGAACCACTAGATCGGTGCTTAAGCCCGGCATATCATCATACGACCATGCAAAAACATCTTTGAATTCAATGAGTGCTTTGATTAGTTCTTCCCTTATGTTCGGTTCAATGTGGATGTTGATTTTGGTTTCCCTGACATTGTCTGCTTCCCCCAAATTGACAGCTTCAGTGTCATTCAAATTGGGCTTGGGTTTCTCTTCGAACTGGTTTAATTCTTTGTTTATCTCCTCAAAGGCTTCATCCTCATCGTATTCCGATTCATCATCATAATCGACCTCTTGTACAATTAATTTGGAATCAGATTGATTTTTTAGACTAGGTTGAAGATCCGTTGTGCATGCCATGTCATTAGAACCCATATAAAGAAAATTGTTCAGAAAGAGAAAAGAAGAAAACAAAATTAAAACAAAATAGGGGGAGAAAACTTTCACTTTATTAAAATGCGGGATAGCAGAGTTTCACACTTTTGCCGAATACAAAATAAAACAAAATTTGGATTACACCCTGGAATAATCCAGAAAACAAGAAAGAAAAATCAGAGCCTACTACCAAGACTCCCTCCGGGTAGGAAGAGGAGTAGCTGTCCAATTGTTGATATTGGCCCTAGGCCCCAAAAAATGTATATCTGCCCTATTGGAACCTTCTCCAGCTTCTATCACGTTGACGTAGGTGAACAGCCTTTCAAAACATTGATTCAAATCCCTATCTAACACAATCTCTGGTTCGAGAACTTCCGGGACCGACAACTTTCTGCTACCTGCTCTGACAAAGGATCTGGAGAGACGTGGAACTAGCTTGGGAAGAACCCAAACTCTCTTCTTCAATTTTCGAGCTCGTCTTACGTCTCCTGCGGTAGGATTGAATCCCAACCTAAAAGTATCCATATTCTTGGGCAACGAAACTGGTTGGACAATACCTTGCAAGTCAACCCCCAAACCTTTGCCGGGTACAAACCCGCTGTTTAACATTTCCGAGGCTATCATGAAGGTGGCCGCTGCAATTCTGGGCAGTGGAAGGTTTTTGCCTTCAGAACTTTTGTCAACTGAGACTGCATAAAAAATCTGGTAAACCCAGGGACCTTTGTCGTCGTCAGTTTCTATGAATGGTACAATGGCATCACCCACAGTGCTTGTACCATCATCCCCGTGCACCACTATCTCTTGCCTGTTCCGCTCAAATTTCACCATCTGGTGCAATGTGGAAGGCACTGCTTTGGCGGCATGGATCCAGGGTCGCCCCAATAGAAGATTGTATGATACTGCCACGTCTACCACTTGGAATTCCATGGTGAATTCCACTGGATCGATGGTCAAGTCCAGTATGATATCCCCCACCGTATCAATACCACCCCCATCAAAACCTCGGACGTAGACGTTGTTCCTGCGAATTCGGTCGTGATCAACCTTCAGCTTGTTCAGAGTAGTCAAAGTACAGATGTTGGCGCTCGACCCATTATGAATCAATACTGACCACCGAATCTTCGCATGTCACGGTCAAGTATAGGGCTTTGTTGTGTTCTGTACCCTCTGCCGGCAATTCATCATTAGAAAACATCACACGGTTTACCTCGGAGATTTTATGCACTGTCCTTTCCAAATGGTTCACTGAGATTTTGTCCGGAACATGGGCTTCGTTCAGGATCTACATCAGTGCCTGGCAATGGTCGCTGCAATGGATCAATAATGATAGCAACAAAATTTGTGCTGGAGTCTTTCTTAACAGCTCCACAATGGAGTAGTCTTGGGCCTTCATTTTCTTCAAAAACTCCTCTGCCTCTTCCTCCATCATAGGTTTCTTTGTCACCCCTGGGTTGGACCTTCTTAACTCTACGGGAGCAAAACACCTTCCCGAATGAGTTAATCCCTGGGCCTCACATATTTCTTCCACAACCTCCTTCCCTTTGTATATTACTATCGCTTTATTGTAGCTCCATGGCACGGCTTTCTCGCTGATTATCCGCCTCTGCATTACTGGTCTGATAACAACTGTCCCTTTGCATGCCGGCTTGCTTGGTACCCCTTGCACCGTTACTTTGACCGGTTCTAGATTCTTTGCAACAATAGACGATCTCTTCCCCATCACATCCACTGGCTTGACATTCACTTTCTCCAACTGTGCCTCCGTTTCCCCACCGGTTGACTTTTCTTTTGGACTAGCACGGATCATCATTACCGTCTGTAAGGGTTTCTTTAGCTCCCCTCCTTCGTGCACAAGCTCGATCATGTGGGTTTCGTGGTGTGCTGGCAATGGGTTCTGATTGATGTTGGGCGCCTCTGGCATCTGAACCTCGATCTTGTTGGTGTCAATAAGATCTTGCACTGCACGTTTCAACTTCCAACACTTCTCAGTGTCGTGTCTTGGAGCCCACGAACAATACTCACAGCTTACCGAGTGGTCCATGTTTTGGGGAAGGGGATTTGGCAATCTGGGATCAACAGGACTCAACAAACCCAACTGCCTTAATTTGTGGAACAAGGCAGTATAGGTTTCTCCCAACTCAGTGAAGGTTCTTTGTTTCTACACCCTTTCATTACTGAAGGCCTGATTCCCCCAGAAACCAGTCCCTAGAGGGTTCCTGTAGGCCCTTGGTGGTGGATAGGTGTTTTGTGGAGGTGGGTATGTATTTGGCGGTGGTGGATATATGTTTTTGGGAGCCGGCGCGCGCCATTGCGGGCGAGCCGAAGGCTGGGTGTATGACTGGGCCTGATGGACGGAGAAGTGTGGTTCTTGTGGTGGGTAGTAGGGTTGTGGAGGGTAATTTGGAGAGTGTGGCTAATTCGGGTGAGGGGGTCTGGATTGGTATCGGGGGGAAGGACCTATTGATCTGGACCAATTACCTGCCTCTATTGTTGCGACCTTTTCTCTTCTCTTCTTCCCGAGCGCACCTCCCGCGCCGCTCTGAATGACTTGAGTAGTGGCTTTAATCGCCGAATAACTCAGGATTTTGTTGGTCTTAAGTCCCTCTTCGATCATACCACCCATCTTCACTACCTCGTTGAAGGATTTGCCAATTGACATCACCAAGTGACCAAAGTAAGTTGGCTCTAGAGTTTGCAGAAAGTAATCCACCATTTCTCCCTCTCTCATCGGAGGATCAACTCTGGCTGCATGTTCTCTCCATCGGAACCCAAATTCTCGGATGCTTTCCCCGGGCTTCTTCTCAAGCTTCAGCAATGTGAGACGGTCAGGGACGATCTCAAGGTTGTACTGAAAGTTACCCGCGAATGCCTGTGCTAGATCGTCCCAGGTGTACCACCTGCTCGGATCCTGTCTTGTGTACCATTCCAGTGTGGACCCACTTAGACTTTGGCCAAAGTAAGCTATCAGCAGCTCATCTTTACCACCCGCTCCTATCATCTTGCTGCAAAATCCATTGCAGATATGCCATAGGATCGCCGTGCCCCTCGTATAAATCAACCTTTGGCATCTTGAACCCTACCGGAAATTGGACGTCAGGGAAAGGGCACATGTCCTTGTAGGCCACGCTGACCTGATTTCCTAACCCGTGCATGTTCCTGAAGGATTGCTCCATGCTTTTAAATTTTTGCAGCACTTCGTCCTGCTCTGGGCTCTTAGCCGGCTTTTCAATCTCCGCCGGGACCTCAAAGTGGGGATTATAGGCATGTGGCTCTGGTGATTTGAATGTGGGTTCAGGGGGGTAATATTGGGTATCGCGAGCCTGAAACAACGGCTCGCTAGATGATCTCTGTAGCATGGCTGGTGGAGGTCCCATGAAAACAGGAACATTTGGTGGGAGAGGGTTTTGATTGGGTGGTGGAGCTTGGGGATCATAGGGATTTTTTCCCTGATAGTAGTGGTGACTGGGGAAGCTTGTCGAAGGGCCGGGGGGAGGATATTCCGGCGTGTGTCCTGGTGGGAGAGCAGGAGTAATGGGTGGTTCAGGCCCCTTTTGTACCCTAGCCAAGTCTAACTGCTTTTCGTTCATCTCTAGTCTCATTTTTTCCATTGCCTCCTTCAGGAGCTGACTTTCCGTTCTTTCTTCCTCAACACTTTGGTCCGAACTAGTCATTCTTTTTAGTATGGGCCCTTTGGATCTTGTTTGATAATGGTATGGTGCCAGTACACTTTAACAAACTAGTTGGTTGAAAATTAGAAAAACAACAAACTTGTCAGCGTTCGATTTTAACACATATTGTAATTGCACGTTGGGGGATGCAATGCTCTTAGGCAGTTAACCGTTTCTAACATGTTTGCTCCGACCGCATGCATCATCCCAGCTTATTTTATTTGTGCCTCATTTAAGTGTTTTAGAAACTTTCCTTTATTTCCTTTTCTCTCTTTTCTTTTCGTTTATTTACTTTGCCCTTTCTCTTTTTCTTTTAGTGGTGTTTGTTCATAGAGATCATGACCGGATCCGATGAGGATTGCCTACGTATCGCGATGCCACACGAATCAGATCATATCGTAGTTCAAAAGGTAAAAGTAAAAAACAAAAGAGCAATTTTTGGGTTTTCACTTAGTACTGAATTACAAAATACCTGAAAATATACTTTTTAAAACTTTAAAGCTCGGGACATGCCGTTTCTAGGAATTTTCAAAAACAGACTTGAAACATGCGTTCTAAAAAAAACAAAATACAGACTCGATATCCAGACTTGAAAGGAAGTACAACCAAGAAAACATGAATGCCTCCAACCCTGCTCTTGGAACACCTCCTGGCCTTGCAGCGGGCCCACTTGCTATGTCTTCTTGGAGCTGATAGAGTTCTTCCATTATCTATCGGACGAAGATCATTACGGTGGCAAAAAACATGGATCTCGTCATGTCTTCACACTCGCCGCACTTCATCGCGATGTAGTTGGCCATCTTGCCGACCCTGCCTCTCATGATGCCCTTTTCTCACAGTAGGCGATCGATCTGTTGGGATCTAGCCTCCAAGACCTGAGTGGCAGTGTGATTTTGCTCTTGCAAGTGGTGCAGATCTACTTCCAACCGGTTCATTATGGCATAGCAGTGTTCCCTTTCGGCTTTGAACCTCTTGGATTGTCTAGTTATCTTATCTTCTAGGTTGTCAATCGTTGTTGCCCAACCGGCGACCTCTTTTTCATATCTTTCTTTCATCTGCTGAATGAAGGCTGCATGTCCCTCGGCCTCTTTAGTCAATCTCTTTTGTGCCTTGGCTAGTTCAGACTCAACTTTCTCGAGGCCTTCTTCATAGTCACGCACCTTTCGAGTAAGGTTATAAATGAGCCTTCCATCTTTTCCGCTTCGACCCAGATTCTCAGCGGCTATCTTCAACTATCGAATCTGGGCCCTAAGAGACTCATTTTCTTGAATCAATCTTTTCCTCTCTCCCTCGGCCTTTTGTGCTTGTAAACCGTTGTTGAAGGTGGCATTTCTCAACTCTTCTCGCAGACCGTAGATGGTGGCCTGATATTCTCTTTCCTTCCCCCCCCCCCAAGCTAACCTTTCTTGAATTATGTCATCGAAAGCTTGAATGTGGGGCCTTTTGGCAGGCCTAATAGGTTCGGGCTCGGGTTCAGGGTCCGGTTCACGGATCACATGAAAGCTCCTCTTAAACCAAGCGTCACAATTGGGATCAACCTCACCTTTGGTCGGGTCTGGTACCAGGGTGTTACTTTTTAGATACCGACAACAGTGCCAATCTCTTTTCACCAAAGCCTCGGGGATCGTTGCCTCTGGGTGTAGTTTGATGACTTGAGTGCTCAGGTCTAACTCCTCCGGTATCACCTGATATCTCTCAAGTTGTCTCAACACTCTTTGTGGCGCATACGGTTGTATACTTCTTGCTCCTATCACCATTAGATAGACTTTCGAAGTAGTCATGTAGATGATCTCTGTTATCGGGAGCCACCCTATGGTCCATTCAACTTGATTTGCTCTCAATCTTCTCAAATAGGAAACCCATGCTTCAAACCCCTCTGGCGGTTTGTAATCTTCCACCGTTTCCTAATATTTCTTGATGAAATTGTTCCCATCTGAGGCATGTCTCATGAACTTAGGGTGATGGCGAATGTGTTCGATCATCCACATCTGAAGGATAATGCTGCAACCTTCGAAAAACTGGCCCCAAGATTTGCACAAAGTTAATGCCCAGTAAATGTCTGACAACACTAATGGGACAAGAGTGTGATCTTTTTTGTCGATGAGAACCTGTGTGATCCTGGCCATACGAATATCTATTGTGCCCTCAGAATTTGGAAACACCATGATTCCGAAGAATGCTACAATGAAAGCTAATCTCCTATGAATCTCCCATGTGCCTTTTTTTTGTTTGTTACTCAAACCCTTCTCATGTGTTTCAAATCCGGCTGAGTGTCTGAATATGTAATACAGGAAGTAAAACGTACAACTTCCGTTGCTTGCGCGGTTGTTGCTCATTTGCTTGCTAATTTTTAAAAGATCGAAGAATTTGTGTACTGAGGGGGTCCTGGGAAATATAAGTTGCTGCTTTCTCAATTCTCGGCCGAAATTAATGTATCCAGCTATTTCTTCTAGAGTGGGCGTGAGCTCGAAATCCGAGAGATGGAACACATTGTTAACGGGATCCCAAAAGGTCACCAAGGCCTTAATCAAATCATCACGTGGCTTGACGTGCATGATGTCTAACAGGGGACCCAATTGCTTTTTCACCCAAACTTAGCCATCTTTATCTAAGATCTCCCCACCAACTTCGTAGTTGTATGTGAGCCCTTTCTATGATAATTTGAGGTGGTTCCTGGACGTTATTCATTTGTACCTGCGGAAATTCAAGGTTAGGGTCGACTCTTATAAATTCTCTTTGCAAAAACCTATTTTCTAAGATCACCAGATGTGGGCCCCTTTTATTATTGTGTTAGCAATATTGATCATTTTTGCAAACGTGGCCCCTTCACAATTTCACATAAATTTTGAGGCCAGGGAGGATTATTTTTTGATTCTTCACAAGCTTGTCCGTTCTTTTAACAGAAATAGCCTTTCGACAACTGAAAGATACTCTAAGGCTATCTCGGCAAGAATGGATTAAAACACTACCGAAGTTGCCTCGGTTTTTTTATTTTTTTTTTTACCAGAATTCAAACGGCATTTACCTGCCCGCTGACCCTTTTTCTTGTTTTTCAAATAGAAAATAAAAGACCTAATTTTCAAACACGGCCTTTTAGCACCTCGAGGACGAAGCTTTTAAGGCTGTGTGGGTGAACAGGTCAAAAATCCAAAATAACCAAAATGGCCGTTTATGCAAAGTTAGCCTTCTGGCGCCCCTTTCGGGAACATTCGGCTATTTTAGACAAGAACGGTGTCACTTGACTTGATCATGAAGAAAATTAAAATTTTGACGTTTTTAGCTATTTTTGCAAAAGGGGAGGTTGGACCCGATGAGGGTTGCCTACGTATCTCACATCCGGTGAGAATCAAACATGCGTAGTTCGCCAAAGAAAATGGACTAAACTTGAAAATAAGACTCTTCTCTTTTGTTTTTTCAAATAAGAAAAAAAAACACTTTCTTTCAAATTTTTGGCATAGTTACGACACTACTTGGGCATTGGTTTCATAAAAATGAATAGTTATCTCTCTACACTGCTATATTTATTTTTTATGATTTCCCAATATTTCTAATTTTCAGAAGCGAGTCAGCATGCAAGTCTGAAGCAAATAAATGCATAAAGCAAACAGGATGCAAGAGGGTGGTCTTTTCACTTCAGGTTGCTTGTCATAGGCGGACCCAACCCCTGTGTTAAGTCCCCTAAGACAAATGCACATGATGCAAATAAACGTTCCTACTAGGGATCCGGCATGAAGCTGTGTTTTGCTAGGTTTTTTAAAAAAAACTGGGTTTTTGGTCTAGAGTTGGGGAACCCGAGCGGACAACTGGGGCTGAGGAGGGGGCGACGTACCGGGAGCACTAAAGTCTGTCCGGCCTTGTCGCTTGCCCAACCTCGCTCTATTTGGTGTAATTTTATAAAAAGCGGGCTACGCGAACGTATGCCCCATTTTCAGAAAAACTCAGAAAGAAAAAAAGGGTTCCGTAGCAGTTAATATATACAGTTCAAATAATATCAAAGTCGTAATAAGCAACATTTTGCACATTAAATCCAAAAAAATGTAATAAACATCAGATAATAAAGAAAGCCAAATACAACAATTATTCTAAGCTCGAATTTCTAACCCTGAACCAGTGATTCTGGGTTATTTCGTTCCCCAGCAGAGTCGCCAGAGCCATCACACCTCTTTTTGGCGCTACCGCACCCCTGCGAAGGATGTAGTTAAGGGAGTTTTTTCCAATTAAATGACAATCGAAACGGGATTCATTTATTAAGAGATTCAGAGTCGCTACTTGGGAGATTTATGGTGTCCTAAGTCACCGGTTGAATCCCGAATCGAGGAAAGATTTGACTCTATTTAACAGTCCGCAAACTAGAAATCCGGATAATGAATTATGTTAACCCGGGAGTAGGTGTTAGGCGTTCCCGAGTTCCGTGGTTCTAGCACGGTCGCTCAACTGTCATATTTTGCTTATTTATCTTATTTATAACATGCTTTAACTTATGTGCAAATTTTAACCTTTAACCGCTTTTAATATTATTATTATTAATTTAACAAAGAATTGCAACGTTGTGAAAACGTATCTCGAACCACGTCACATCAATGTACCTGTGGTTATCGACACACTTCGACTCCGTTGAGATTTGGATTTGGGTCACATAAATGTGCACCCAAGTTTAAGAAAGTAAATTATTAAAGGCGCGCCTAAAGCGACTAGCGTATCATTATTTTGCGTAAGGCTGTGAAATTTTGATAAACGGCCCATCCCGAAATCTAAGTAATTTTACAAACACATATAGAGGGCCCCGCAGCTTATGTATTTTTGTTTGTCGAGGCACGTCTCATTCATTATTTTAAAAGAATTGCAACGTCATGAAAATGCATCTCGAACCACGTCACAATAAATATACCCGGGATTATCGACACATTTCGACTTCGTTGAGATTTGGATTTGGGTCACATAAATGTGCACTCGAGTTTAAGAAGGTAGATTATTAAACACGCGCCTAAAGAAACTAACGCATTATTATTTTGGGGAAGGCCGTGAAATTCGCTAAACAGCCCGTTCCGAAATCCAAGTATTTTTAATATATACTTTTATGAGGGCCCCGTAATTATGTGTTGTATTAGGCGAGGCTCATCTCGTTTATTATTTAAAGGCAACCCTAAAGAAACTATGATTTTCTATACATTTGTCTCTAAGAAAAAAAAAGGTCCTAATTAGTTTACATTAATGATTTCCTAAATATTATTACTACTGCGAATTAGACTGAAGGCATGGTTTGGATTTTGACACTAGTAATAGAAACTTAATTAACAACTCGAATTAACTCCATTAAACTAACTCTCAACGCTTAGGATTAAACCTCTCTGATTTTAATTCCGATTATAACTACGCTATTGATTCCTAAATCGAACCCAGATGGCCTCACACTTATGACTTATGCATGTTGAATACTAACCGCTTGTACTGTTTTAAAACATTAGGAGTTACACAACTGCTAGCAATTATTTCAAGGTACATGAGCATGGTTAACCTATGGTTCCAGCTTGAAATATTTTGGAGAGATTTAGGAAACTCGAAAATCATTCAACCAACAGAAGCTATTAACTAGCTCAATATAGGACTATTACCACTAATATTCAACCAAAACTCATATATATTTCTACATCCCTGACACATGCTTGTCATGCTAAGTGAATGAACTTATGTTCAATAGTTCATTAGTTCAATTTATACATTTCAGAACTAGTCTGGTATACAACATGTAATATCAAATAGACTGCAGTTTTACACATTGACATCAAACGACAAAAATTCAGAGTTCTACTTCAGGCAACATTTTTCACTTTATTCTCCGGAGACTTGAGGGCCTTAGGACATGCACCTGGATAATGGAATACAAGAAGAAAAGGAGGAAGTCAGCAGAAATGTAACAGCAAGAGGTGTGAGACAGCTTTAAAAACCAACACAGCAAGTATAACAGCAACACCAGCAGCAATCAACACACAAATAGGTCCCACTGAACTTGAAATAAACCATAAGAATGATCCAGTAGATCCCAAATTCTCTTCAAGACCAAAGCAAAAGCACTTTGATTTTTAATGAAATAGTGACAACACCAACACTGATTTTCAGCAGTAAAAGAAAACAAGTTTCTTCAGTTTTTCCCTCAATCTCTGACCTTTTTTTTTGATTTAAAAGCCAGTTGATTTCAACTTAAGCTCATAATTTTAGTGTTTTCAATCATCCCCCTCATTAGTCCCAAATGACTCCTATTTATGACAAGAAACGGACTGCTCAGTGCCCTGGGAAAACTCAGAGAAATCAGAATAAAACTATGCACATCCCCTTAGAACCCCACTAACATATGTTTTATTCATTATTAATCTCATTGTTATGGGCTCATTATAATATTCAATACTTCCCATACTATTCCAATTCACATCCCACTATCATTATTAAACAACTATTAGTTTAATGTTTAATTAAATACCCTCTGGCAGACCACTAATTTCAAACCATTTTCCTATTTTTCAATTCCCAAATTACCCCTGGGATCCTACTGTTCTTACTGTCCCATCCCTATCCCCTGAAAGACCCTGTGATTTCTATCTTAGCCAGATTCTATCATAGAATTAAATCTATTACAACCAGTACTGAAACAATGGAAACAACTAACTATGGAAATCAAAATGAACTAAAATCATTGGAGATACTAAAACTAAATTCAATACCAATTTCGACTTGTATTCGGATTGGACGAAACAGTATCCAAATTCGAATTAATACAAAAAATGCATCAGTCTTATGCAAAAAATGCAGGATTATTAACAGTGCTAAAGGCCTAAGGATCAAAATATAACATATTCGACATCAAACCATTTGACGAGAATAAACGAACTTCAAATAAGACTGAACTAATCGATGATAACTAATTAATCGATTACATAATTGACCACACATAATCAATGATTAGCCAACAATCAGAATTAAACAAACAGACAAATGATTTCAGTGGCATTTGACCAAAACAGGGGCTAAAAAGGAAACTAATTAATCGACAAAACTTATCGAATCGATTACACAGCCTATTATATACTAAACAACGAACAGAAATAATTTGACCAAATAAAAGGTCTATTGGAGTAGAAGAACAGTAATGAACGGAAATTGAACTACCACTAAACTAAAAAAACTACAACAAAAATAGAAACAAAAAAGAAGGGAAAAAATACCTCAGAAAAATCGAAAACCAGACAGACTTGACTTGAACGGACGTGGATTTTTTAGGACGAACGGACCTTAATCGAGTGTTCTCAACTCAGAACACTTCGACTAAGGTCCACTGGACACCCAAATTCATTTAATTTGGACAGATTTCCACCTTTGATTTTTTAGGGTTCTTGGGGGTTCGATTTGAGGTTCGAATGGTTTTGGTTTGATTCGAACCAAACCAATGGGGGTTTGGTGATGAGGGGGGTCAGGGAGATGTCAGGTATGAGTTTAGGGCCAGTTAGGGTAGTTTCATGTTTTGCTCGAATCTTCGATTGAAGATTCGAGAAGCTACGGGCCGATTCGAGCAAAACGGGTAAGGGATTTGGATTGAGGGTGGTCTAATGGCTTTAGGGTGTTAATTTGGTCACCGGCGGCATCGTTGCCACCGGGTTTTCTGGCGGAAGCGTTGGGTGGCGGCTAGGGTTTGGGCAATGGGGTTCGTCTCTGAGAGAGACGAAGATAGGGAGGGTTTGGTTTGGGGGGTGGAGTATGGATTAGGAATATATAGTATGGGGGAAAATCATCCTGGACGTTAGATCACTCAAGATCAACGGCCAGGATTGATTAAACTAAAACAAACGACATCGTTTGGTCTATATTGGGGGTCGGTAGGCAACGGGTAACGGGTCGGGTTGGTGAGATGGGTTAGGAGATGGGATGAGGCTCGTTGGATTGATGGGGATTGAGTGGCTGAGATTGATTGCCCTCTAAACAACGTATTATAACCACCATACTACGTCGTTTCGATGTCCTGTGAGACAGGTTATCTGGACCGGGTGGGAGGCATTTCTTTGGGCCTGATTTGAGTCCAATTAAGCGGCCCAGTTCCGAATTTCTCTATTTTTGACTTGTTTTCTTTTTCTTCTTTTAATTTCTACTCAACACAAATTTCTACAATAAATTGTAAAACCAAAATTAACCTAAAAATATTAATTAACTCTTAATAACAAGTAACACACAAGATTAAACACCAATTTAAAAGTAAGCTCACAGAACCCTGGACATTAAACGCCGAAAATGCAAAGTACATTATTTTTTGATTTTTCATTTTTGTAAAGTAACTTAATTACTCGCAATTATAGAATTAAATCCTAAATACAAACGCGACATATTTTTTGTATTTTCATTAATTAAAACACACATAATCACGCACATACAAACGCAAGCAATTACCAATAATATCACGAAAAATTCGCAAAATGCACACAACAAAACAGACAATTTTTGTTTTGATTTTGTGGGAATAATTCATGTGAGGCAAAAATCACGTGCTCACAGGCTTGAGGAATTGAGTGTTAAGTCTCAGAAGAATCAACGCGGTCCGCATCCCTTTCTGTGCGGTCCGCGTTTGAAAACTCAAAATGTCATGCTCTCTGAAGTTTGCCACGCCTCCGCGTACCAAAACAGTGCGGTCCGTGTGGCTTGAGCAGCAACTTGTGAAGGAAGGTAAACCCAGCGCGGTCCGCAGCCCTTTTTGTGCGGCCGCGCTGGTAGTTGAGCTAAGGGTCCCAGGGCTTTTCTATAAATAGAGGCCTTGGGCCTCATTTTATCCTTTACGCAAAAATTTCCTCCTACAGTCTAAATTTCACTGTTCATCAAGGATAATTGTGCACATAGTTGAATTGTCATTAATCCCTGGTAACAACTCTTATTCATTTCATTCGTAGTCTAAGTTTTGTTTCTTGTACTTGCTACCTACTAGTATAGCTTCTTATTTTCTTCTCTTTCTTTTTTTTAGTTTAACTGTTAGATTAGATTCTCTGTGTTACTTTGAGCAAATAGGGCATTAATTCTTGTCAGTTAATTGAGTAAGGACACTTAGGAATCAAATTGTGAACAAAAATTGGACTTAATGGAACAAAAATCCCGGCTCAGTTATATTCGCCCTACGCAGCCGCGCGGAATTTGTGCGCGGTCCGCGTGACTCTTTGTGTGTGATGATGCATCCTCTCAGCGCGGTCCGCGTGCCATTTGTGTGCGGTACGTATAAGTCCAGTGCGGCCGCGGTCCAAAACCGTGCGGACCACGTGAGAGGAGTAACCTTTTGAGAATTTGACCTGAGCGGACCGTGTACCATTTTAGTGCGGTCCGCGCTGAACCAACGCGGCCGCGGTCCAAAGCAGTGCGGACTGCGTCGGTTAGCTAGAGAGGTGAGTGTTTAGAGTTTTAAACTGCGCGGATCGCGTGCATTCTTGTACGGTCCGTGCCCCTCAGTCTGTGTAACTCTGTCTGCATTTTTTTTTGCTTTCAACTGAACTTTCTAATTCTCCTTATGTGCTTCTACTAACAAAGTTAGTCATGTATTCTTACAGGCAATGGTTAAAAAACGTGGAGGTACACAACAACAATGCGGGGGCAAAGAAAAACAACCCGGGAGGGATGATTCCTCCCGAGGGGGTAAAAGAAAGAGAATTTGTGGAAAGCTCACTCCCCAGAGCAGGGAAAACATACAGAGAACCCGGAAGCTAATTCGGGAAGCCGACAGGGCTGCCTCCCATTCCACAGGGAGTGAGTATGCACCTTCCCAGAGTGTGAATTCGGGGTCTGCCCCCACCCACATGTCTGTATCAATTCCAATCCATGACTCCCCTTCTCCTGATCATGAGGATGTTGCCACTTCTAAGAGACCAGTGAATGTAGTATCGGACTCGTCTAATGAGTCCGGAGCAGAAAAAGAAAGTGAGGACCAATACTCCACTTCTCCCACAACTTCACTATCAGGGAAGAGTGGAGGATATGCTGAAGGAGGTGAAACACATGTTGGAGGTATAGAGAGGACCAGGAGCCCAGAGGTATGGGAAGATAGGTTTGTCAGTAAGGTCGCCTTCGACAAATTTCGGGAGTGGTGGCCCAAAAGGAAACTGATTCCGGAGAGGTAGTTCATAGATACAGATCTTGTCCCTCTCAACCCTCATGTGCAAGCACAATTCCGCACTAGAGAGGGTTGGGGATTCTTCAAAGAGCGAGTTGAAATACCAAATGAGCATATGGTGAAGGAGTTTTACTGTAATGTTCACCATATAGTTCGGGACCCAAAAGTAACAAAAGTGAGGGACAAGATAGTGGTTTTTGATGGGAAGTCGCTGAATGACTTCTTGGGGTTTCAGGAAGAGGACGAATCTTAGTATCTTGAAAAGTTGGCACTAAAAGAAGAAGTTCGTCCTTGGTTGTCCGAGCACTTAGCAGCCCTGGGTACGGTCCCCGTTTGGTTGAAAGCACAGGAAAAGATCCATTGGAACACACTGAATTTTGAAGCTAAAGATTGGTTGACTTTCGTATGTAGTCAACTTGACCCGTCCACACATGATCACACATTTCCTCTTCCTCGTGCTGTTTTGGTAGCCTCTATCATGACAGGGTTTCCTCTGAATGTGGGTAACATAATGTCGCGAGTGATTTCTCAAGTCGGGTACGAGACAAAAACAAACTACCCCTTTCCGAACACACTCTCCCTATACCTCAGAGAATTGAAAATGAAGAAGAAAAGATATGATGTCTCGGTACCTCCAGTGGACCCCTACTCGTGGTATGATCAGTTGGGTCCGGACAACCCAAAGGGAGGCAAAAAGACTCAGGCTTCTACCTCCTCAGCACCTGGCCAGTCTGAAGAGCCAGCTGCTACTGAGCAGCCCACTGAGCCTGCTACTGATGAGGCACTGCCCCCAGGTCCTTCTTCCACAGCTGGCCCATCTGTCGCAGCTGATCCGGTGATTCCTTCATCAAAGACTCACCGGTTCACTACCAACCAGCTCACACACTCATTAGCCAGTTTGAACAGCTGGATGTCAGCTGCGACATCCATGTTCTCCACATTGACCACTGTTGTACAGGCACAGGGAGCACCAGTCACTATTGAGATTCCTTTCTCCATTGAGGATACACTGAAGAAGATCCTGGCCAACCAGGAAAAGATGATGGAGAAGCAGGATAAGTTAGCCAAAGCAGTTGGGGACCACAGCAAAGCACTAGACAAATTGTCTAAGGAGCATAGGAAGCTGAGGAAGACAAAGGCCTCAAAGAAGTCCGTGCAGAAAATTAGAGAGGATGTGGACAAGCTGCTAATGGATCAGATGCCACTCGACCTATTATTTGGAGATCCAGCCGGAGAGCCAGCAACAGTGTAGCCACAGGCCGAGGAGCACAGGCCAAAGAAGAAGAGGAAGCTCCATAGCACAATAGGAATAGTGATTGAGGTGGCTCCGGTCCAGGAGGCTCCCTCCAGTACTCCAAATGTTGAGCCCTCCACAGTTCCACCAGTCCCAGCAGCAGCAAGCTGGGGACCAGTCTGAGGTCCCTGTTGGTACAGAGGACTCGAGAGCTACTGAGTAGCACAGAGTGACTGATGAGGCTTGAGGGGCCGCTCTATATCCTTCACTGATTTTTTATGCTTTATTTTGATAGTTACCATTGGGGACAATTCTAGATTTTATTCGTGGGGGTGTGGCCCTACCATTTTGATTGATACTCTAGATGATTGTATATATTCTTTTACTTTCAATACATTCGTAGTTGTAGATGTCTTGTATATAACTGTTCATTCTAGATGTTATTCAACCTCATGTATATATTCATCGCCCCTAGTTGTATATTCTACTCCCCTTTTGTACATATTCATTCGGTTTTCATATTGGTTTTCTATTTTCGTTAAAAATTTTCGTTTTTGTTTTAGTTGCAAAGTTAGGCTCGTAGCCTCTTTTTTGGTTTTGTTTTGGCGTTTGCAATAAGCCCTTGGTTTTCTTAACGCCACGGTTCTTTCCAAGGGTAGAGTGCTGTGTGAACCGGGTGGCTCTTCCCAATGATAGATGGCATGACAACTTTCTTAAGGGTTGAGTCCGTGTTTGATTTTTCTTTTCGATTTTCAAGTTTTTTACAGTTAAGGGTACCTCAGGCAAAGCTTCACTTGGGCCTAGCATATTTTCCTTTGATCCTATGGTCAAAGACATTATGTTGTGATTAGTATGGTGAAAGTTGTGGCCTTGAGACTCTTGTGTTGACCAAACAATCATCATGTGGTCATTTTGGGCCATTGTGCGCTTGAATCATATCTAAGGTCTTTGTGGGCCCTCGACTCCGTCTTTGGCAATCCTTGAGTGTATGTGGTGAGAATTTGATTTATTGAGCCCAAGTAACGAGCCAATGGTCTAGAACTTGTCCCGAATGTTTGTTGAGGCAAAATAATAGGTGGAACTTGATTTGGGAAGTGATTATAGGCTCTCCTTGATCCAAAAATGCCAATTTGAACAAATTCATGACCTACCAATTAAATGATCCCTAGTTCACCCTTTTTGAGCCTTAAACCTTTTTCTTTCATGAACCAAGTTACAAGCCTATACCCGTTCTCAATTAGACCTTCTCTTGGCACCCAAATCTTCCCTTGAGTAGTGGCAAATGTCTAAGTTTGGGGGGAGAGACAAGAAAGGAAACAATGTGGTAGAAGGTACAAAAGCAAAAGAAAAGGAAGGCAATGAAAAAAAAAAGGTTGAATTGCAAAAAGAAAGATTGACAATGTGTCTCTCTAACCCCTTGAAAGAAGTGAATTACTCAATTGAGATAAGAAAGTGCGCCAAAATGAATCAAAAGAAGTGCTTAAGGGAAGATTAAACCCATTTGAACAAAATCATATCCTACCTTCACCCAAAAGCCTTCACAATGACTCCTCAAAAGCCTTATATGATCTTGAGTTGAGGGAAGCCTACATTAGTGGATACTTACATAAAGGGCAAGCATATGGTACTTAGAGCTGGACTTAGGGCCTTTTATTTGTGAGAGATGAGTGAGAAATCCATCTATCTTGGTTTGTGTGCAAATACTCTAAAAGGTGAGGTTCACTTAGGGAGAGTTGAGGATGTGTGAGTTTGGGTTCCACAATGACCAAAGTACTTGAGAAAGGTTCCTTGATGAGATGGGTCAACCATTTATGCTCTTGTGTCACACTTGATCCACAAGTTTTCAAAGTTTTAAATGTGTTAATGATTCATTCGCATTGAGGGCAATTTCTAGTCCCAATTGATGCTTGTTGAGGTTACTTTAGGATGAACAGGAATTACTTGGGTGTTTTCGATTGAGGGATAGGTCTCATTTTATTTGCTTGAGGACAAGCAAAGTTTTAAGTTTGGGGGAGTTGATAACTATGATTTCTACATGTTTTATACCCATTCTTACCTGAGCTTTGTGCATCAATTGCCATATATTATTCCAAAATGCTTACAAATTGCACTTGATTGCAGGTTTGAGCGACAAGATGACAAATATCAAAGATGGGCTCAAAAAGGAGTGAAATCTGCCAAGTGTCAAAAGACAACTAAAGTGGGGAACAAGATGACCTGCGCGGACCGCACTGATTTGGTGTGCTGCCGCGTAGGAGAGTTCAGAGGCTGGGTTAGTTCAAGTTCACCCTGCGCGGTCCGCACTGCTTTGCCACACGGCCGTGCAGGATAGTTCAGAGACCAGGCAAATGCAATGTCAAGCCATGCGGTCCGCGATCCTTTCCATGCGGTCCGCACTTATGAAGGTTCTGAGACCCAACCATTCAAGGCAAAATCCCACGCGGCCGCATACCAAAGCAGTGCGGTCTGCGTGGGTAAAGTTCAGAGAGTGATGATTTTGATGAGTCTTCTACGCGGCCGCATACCATTTCTGTGCGGTCCGCGTCCCTTAGTCAACGCGGCCGCGTGACATACTTGTGCGGTCCGCATACCCCAGTGCCAGAAGCAAGATTTGAAGACCAATTGCCATCTGCGGCCTCGTGACATTTGTACGCGGTCCGCACCTGACCCTTAGGGGTATTTTTGTCCGGTTTTTCCTGTGTAGTATAAATAGAACATTTTACTTTTTTAGATCAAGTTTGGTTATATCAGATAGCAACTGAGCTCGAGACTTCATAGTTTTAGCCTATTTTGGGCACTTTCTTCTTGTATTAACGTGGATTTGAGTAGATTAATATTGTAGTTAATTATTATGTCAAATTCATATTCTATTTCTTCAATTTTTGTTACTACTATGGCTAGCTAAACCCATTAGCTAGGGTTGTGGTTCAACCCTAGTGTGTGTAATTAATGGGTGTTATTTTTTAGTGCATGAATGATGTTGGGTATTTGTTATTTGGGTTAATCTTATATTTTCATTAAGATTTGGTGGTTGCAAATACTAGGTCTAGCTTAGTGGGTTTTGACTCTTCTTGAGAAAGAGAGTCTATGACCCCAAGATTAATTCCAACAAGGAATTGGAATGGACCCATGAGAATGGTAGTCCCAATTAACGGGTTAAACCTCGAGAGAGTAATTACCCAACTTGAACCATAAGTTGCTTGGGCAAATTGGTCTACCCAATTGGTCTCGAGAGAGTCAATTGGGCAAAATCACTCTCTCTACCGAGAGGTGTGAGAGTGGGCGCAAAAGTGTAACGGTTATAGCATAAGTCCCATATTCATCATTCTTACATTAGGAATCTCTACCAGTTAGTTTCCCACCTAGGTACATGCCACGACCCTAGTGCCTTTCTCTATCTTAATTACAACTTAGACAATATTTCTTTAGAACAATTTAGTCTTACCCTTAGTTGATAATAGTCGTTGATAAAAAGAAAATCCAAAAATGTTAGAAGTGCAATTAGAAACACAAATGCATTCTTAGTCTATACAAATACGCAACTCCATTCCAAGCTCCCTATGGAAGATCGACCCCGATACCACTATTCGGGTAAATGTTTTAGCGCCCGCTCTTCCTACCATTGTGTAAGGTTGAGTTTGCTGCGATCAACAGCCTGCAGCGTAGTGGTGGCAAAACCGATGGCCCAAAAGATGTTTGATCCAGGTAGCTTTACTATTCCATGCACCATTGGGAGCTATGCCTTTGCAAAGGCGTTGTGTGATTTGGAAGCCAGCATAAATCTGATGTCGCTCGCAGTGTACACCAAATTGGGCATCGGCAGAGCCAGGCCAACTTTTATGCTGCTACAGCTGGCTGATCGCACTGTTAAAAGACCAACTGGTATTCTTGATGATGTGCTGGTGCAAGTGGGGAAGTTCGTGTTCCGTACAGACTTTGTTATTCTGGATTGTCAAGTGGATGAGGAGATACCCCTTATTTTGGGGAGACCATTTTCAGCCACTAGGAGAGCACTGATAGACTGTGAGATTGTGAGACTAGGGAACTTAAAATGAGATTGAACGATGAAGAAGTCATATTCAATGTTCAGCATTCAATAAGGAGACGTAGCGAATATGCAAATTGCTCTCTAGTGGAAGCAGTGGATGTAATTCTACAAGAGGATGATAGGGCCCTAACTATGAGAGATCCATTGGAGGCATGCCTGACAAATTTAGAAGAAATGGATGGAGAGGGGTTAGCTGAATGGGTGATGGCATTGGAAGGCCTAGGGTTTTGGTCAAGGGAACCTCAGTTTGAGTCCCTTGAGCTAGAGAAAAGGGTCACTCCACTAGCCAAGCCATCAATAGAGGAATCACCCAAGCTGGAGCTGAAGCCACTCCCAGATCACCTCAGGTATGTATTCCTAGGCCCTGATTTGACCTTACCTGTTATTATATCATCCTGTTTGCTAGATGTGCCGGTAGAACAGTTCTTACTGGTACTGAAGGATAACAACACCACCATTGGTTGGACTATGGCAGACATAAAGGGTATCGTCCCAGCCTTCTGTATGCATAATATTCTCCTGGAAAAAGGGCACAAACCTTCCAGGGAACATCAGCGAAGGCTGAACCCTAACATGAAAGAGGTTGTAAAGAAAGAGGTGATCAAATGGTTAGATGTGAGAATCATTTTCCCCATCTCTGATAGTAATTGGGTCAGCCCTGTCCAATGTGCCCCGAAAAAGGGGGGAATGACTGTTGTGAAAAATGACAACAATGAGTTGATCTCAACTCATACAGTCACAGGGTGGCGAATCTGCATAGATTACCAGAAATTGAACACCGCCACTCGAAAGGACCACTTTCCCTTGCCCTTCATTGACTAAATGTTGGACAGTCTGGCTGGAAGATCGCACTTTTGTTTCTTATATGGATATTCGGGGTACAATCAGATATCAATAGCCCCCGAAGATAGAGAGAAAACATCTTTTACCTGTCCGTATGGCATCTTTGCCTTTCGGAGAATTGCCTTTGGGCTTTGTAATGCACCAGCAACTTTTCAACGGTGCATGCTAGACATCTTCACAGATATGGTGGAGGATATTATGGAGGTCTTTATGGATGATTTTTCTGTGGTGGGAGATTCATTCGAACATTGTTTTCACAACTTAAGCACAGTGCTCAAAAGATGTGTGGAGACAAACTTGGTGTTAAACTGGGAGAAGTGCCATTTTAGGGTACAAGAAAGGATAGTCCTGGGACATCGAGTGTCCAGAAAAGGAATTACGGTCGACCATGCTAAGGTTGACGTGATTGAGAAGTTACCACCGCCCTTTTCAGTCAAGGCGGTGAGAAGTTTCCTTGGTCACGCCGGGTTCTACCGGCATTTCATAAAAGACTTTTCCAAAATTGCTAACCCATTATGCAAACTCCTTGAAAAGGATCATCCCTTTGTGTTTTCTAATGATTGTAGGTTGGCATTTGAGGAACTGAAGAAGAAGTTGATAACTGCACCCATCATTGTTGCTCCAAACTGGGAGCAACCATTTGAGCTCATGTGTGATGCTAGCGACTATGCTATAGGAGCAGTCTTGGGGCAGCAGAAAGATAAGTTGATGCACCCGATTTACTACGCAAGCAAAATGCTAAGCGGTTCACAGCTCAACTACACAGTGACGGAGAAGGAGATATTGGCAGTCGTGTTTGCTTTTGACAAGTTTCGGTCATATCTGATTGGTTCCAAGGTAATTGAGTATACTGAACATGGAGCCCTCTGGTACCTTATTGAGAAAAATGAGTCTAAGCCACGCCTGATTCGTTGGGTGCTGCTGTTGCAATAATTCAACCTCAAAATTCGTGAACGTAACGGCACTGAAAATCAAGTCGCTGATTATCTTTCACGACTTGAAGGAGCTGAAAAATCAGTCGAGGTCGAAGAGATTCTGGAAACCTTTCCAGACGAGCAGTTGCTCGCAGCCAGTCTTGAAGATGCGCCATGGCATGCAGATTTTGCAAACTACCTGGCCTGCGGTATTGTTCCCCATGACCTTTCACCTGTTCAAAAGAAAAAGTTCTTTCGTGATTGCCGCATGTACTATTGGGATGAACCTCATTTGTTTCGAATATGTATTGATAACATTATCCGGAGGTGTGTCCCCGAGATAGAACAATCTTCAAGTTTGCAGGCTTGTCACGCATCCGCATATGAAGGACATTTTGGAGGGGTCAGAACAGCTGCGAAAGTGCTTGAGGCCGTATTCTTTTGGCCAACTGTGTTTAGAGATGCATGCCTCTGGGTAAAGGGCTGCAATGAATGGCAGAGGACGGGAAACATCTCCCGTCGCCATGAAATGCCAATGAAACCAATTCAACAAGTAGAGGTGTTTGATGTTTGGGGGATTGACTTCATGAGTCCCTTCGTCAGCTCACTCGACAACAAGTACATACTTGTGGCGGCGGATTACGTGTCTAAATGGGTGGAAGCTGCAGCCTTGACCACCAATGATGCACGAGTGGTGGTCGGATTTCTAAAAAAGAACATATTCACCCGGTTTGGGATACCAAGAGCGATCATCAGTGACGGAGGCACTCACTTCTACAATAGAGCCTTTGAGAAATTATTTGCTAAGTATGATGTGCACCACAAGGTGGATACTCCTTACCATCCACAGACCAGTGGGCAAGTTGAAGTGTCCAATAGGGAGATAAAGAGTGTACTAACGAAGACTGTGAATGCCACCCGAATGGATTGGGTAAATAAGCTTGATGACGCACTCTGGGCCTATAGAACTGCATTCAAAACACCAATAGCTATGTCACCATACAAGTTGGTATTTGGGAAGGTCTGTCACCTACCTGTGGAGCTAGAGCATCGAGCTTGGTGGGCACTGAAATAATTGAACATGGATCCTGGAGCAACTGGACAAAATCGACCGATAGAGCTGCATAAGCTGGAGGAATTTATGTATCAAGCCTTTTAAAGCACGAGGCTCTACAAGGAACGAATGAAGAAAATGCATGACAAGCACATCGTGGACAGAGACTTTAAACCCGATGACATGGTACTATTGTATAATTCACTGTTGAGATTGTTTCCGGGTAAGTTAAAATCCTGATGGTCTGGGCCATTTAGAGTGGTGCAAATGTTTGCAAGTGGAGCTGTTGATTGAGTCGGAAGACAGGACAAACAAATTCTTCATCAATGGACAAAGGTTGAAACATTACCTCGGAATAGCTGCAGAAAAAGGGGATACAATGGTGACCAATTTAAAAGAACCCCAATACGAGAATGAGGAGTAAAAGCTCAACTACTTGCGTCGTGCCGCGACATTAAATCAGGCTCTGCGTGGGAGGCAACCCACGAATTTGTTGTAAGTGTAATGTATAACATCATATAAATAATAAAAATAAAAAAAATAAAATAAAAAAATTTAGTAGCAGGAACACGCCCTGACCGCGGTCCCAGCGTAACCGCGGCCGGACCGCGGTCAAACACCCCCTCTGAAGTTTTCTACCGCGGTCCCACTGTAACCGCGTTAGGACCACAGTAAATCATCCTCTCTGAATCTGGTCTACTGCGGTCACAGCGCAACCGCGGTATGACCGCGGCAGCCCAGATTGGACCCAGGCAAGGTAAGTTCCAAAAAATTTTAATTTTTTTTCTCCTTTCTTT